>OW203763.1:9257473-9506940 GCA_934045905.1 Leuctra nigra | reverse complement strand
AGGAAAGGGAGATTTCGGTGACTCATACGGCGACGCCGCATGCTGAAAGCAGTGCGTGAGCGTGGCGCAGTGATGTCGCGTAATACATTTCTTTGCTCGAGATGTTGGGAGGATTTTGTGCTGGATTTCGCTGTCGAGTGATAATTCCGTGTGGATCGATGTTGAATAGTCAAAGGGATTAAGAAGACGTGGGTAAACGCAGTACAGAAGACACTGCTTCAGTGCACACCGCAGAAGCTGAACACGTGACACGATAAGGAAATGGATCCTTGAGGGTACGTGTGTCTGATAACGTGAGACTTAACAACAATACCTAATACAGTCCGCCCGAGCGAGGAACTGGTTCACGTTTGTGTATCGCGTTGGGCCATGTCACTACAAGAAGGTGTGATATCGCAATCTTAATTAGGGAACACCCTTTTTAGACGGCACCAGTTGTCTGGAGGACCCATTGAACTTGCAGTTCAGGTTCGGTTC
Organism: Leuctra nigra; assembly: GCA_934045905.1. Classification (NCBI taxonomy): domain Eukaryota; kingdom Metazoa; phylum Arthropoda; class Insecta; order Plecoptera; family Leuctridae; genus Leuctra; species Leuctra nigra. Next base: position 9,506,463 of record OW203763.1, on the reverse strand, counting down.
AGAGCTCGCCGGAATGAGCGGATCAATTTCAAGATCGGCTCGATTGTGGATTGCATTATTGAATTGGATATTGTTGGTGAGATGGACAACCCGATTTCACAGGACAATTCAATATTCTTTTCTCTTCTGCACGATTCCTTTCATGCGAGAGGAATTTCCGGATTTACTTGACCTTCTGTGTCCGCATATTTGCAGATGATCGACTATGTGTAGAAACTTTACTTACCTTGGACTCTGGCTAGAGATGAAGGCAGAGTAAGATGAAGGGGAGGGGGAGATGCGAATAATGCCTCGAATTCACACGGTGCGCTTTAATTGAATTTCTGTTTGGGGAAAAGTTGTGTTTTGTGTAGAACTTCGTTTGATATTAACGTCAAATACTTCATTTACGAGGCGCGAGGCAACCAAAGGGTGTTTGTAACTTTGTTGTCGGGAAGTGTTGAGGAAAACGCTGGTAGCTTTGCCGAGGCAGCATAAACAGCGCGGGGCGCAATCACCATAGCTCGAGTACAAGCTAGCAGCAGCAGAAGCAGCAGTTAAATGCGAGCAAAACACAGCCCTATAATAGAGCGATTGTAAAATTAAAGGGAGCTACATTTCCATGAGGTAAAGCAGCGACGCCGTTGTAGAGTCTAGTGCAAAGAGAAGATAAGGGAGCAAGAGGGGATGATACGCACAGAGCAGAGAAGAAAAGGGATAGAAGTCTCCAACTGAGGAAGAGCCTGATAAAAGACGGAAGACATAATCTAATGACAAGAACATACAGAATGTCAGAAGCGAATGGAATGGAAGATAGAAGGAAGAAGTGGAAGGAAAAGGAAGACAAGGGGGTGATGATTAAGTGAGACGGGAGCGGGGGTGGGGGAGGGCGGAGAGAGGGAGAGAAGGAGAGGAAGATAAGGGATGACACTATACAAGATGAAAGGAAAACGAAGAAAAAAGAGGAAAGCTCAGGGAGAAACGTGAGTCCTGATAAAAAGACAGTAAGAAGAATTATGTGTTTTAGAAATACAGTCTATTCAAGAATAATTTGTGCAATTTAGTGGAAAAATACGATTTTTCAGTTGGAGAACTAAAGAAACTAATTTGGTTTTAAAAAAATGTACGCCCATTATTGAATTGGCAAAGATTTGAAGGGGACATTCAAGTTAATGTAGTCGTAATTAGTGCACTGGGCGTGGCAGAACTAAACTGGTTCATCTATCCGTCATAAAAAAGAAACGTGGCGTAAAAATCTAAGCCCGAACTCTAAAGTCTACTTTTCTAAATTCACGATAGTAGGTATTCTGTTGCTTTGATGGACGCCGAGAGGTCCAGTATAGACTGAATCGATTTAAATGGAACTAAAACCCTCAAAAAAGAAACTTGATTCGTCGTGTTTAATTCTCCGTGATGTACGAAGTGAACTAAGTCTTGAGTGGAGCCCGCCAAAACTCTGACAATGTCACAAGACGCAATGCAACGGGGAGTAGGCATCTGTTGAAGACGACAAGTGGAAAAGTTGCCACTAATTAAACGAAACTTTCCTCGACATTCGGCAGTTGTTTCCCAAGCTTCCTCTGAGCGCTAGTCGTATGCTATACGTGTCGAGTGGGTCTTGTTTCTCAGCAATGCAACATCCACTTGACCAAACCTTGCTAATTGGGGGAAACCGCTCTAAATATTCACTGGAATATGACAAGAAAGGCTCATTACACTGCTTATTGCTGTCGTATGTAAAAGTTCCATGGGACCTCAGGGCACGTGGATGCTTGGAGAGGGAGCAGTGCTGAGAGGAGGTTGACAATAGCTCGAGCACAGCCTGCAAATGGTGAAACAGACCGTTCTATTGCGACACTGCCGGTTAATTAATGAGATGAAGGTAATTTGCTGGCTACATTCAGTGTGGAGGTAATCACTTGCAAGGCGATATCAAAACAATTGATTTCTATTTATTACCCATTCAATGATGTTATGGGGTTGTTTGAATCTAATTGGATGACACTGACACATTCTGGAACTTGGATTCCTGGATCCCTCAAGCGGCGGCTAGCTGCTAGCGGCTGGAGTAATGACACCATGAAATATCTCAAATTACTGTCATAATTATTCCGTGAAATAATTAAAAAATAGTTCTAAATGTAATGATCGGTAATTGTGTCATAGGAAACATCGTTAGTTTTCTACATATGAGATCTTCAAACTCAGCGTGGCAGCCAATGATTGTTCCTTGGACTATTTGCTATTATTTCGAGAAGGAGAGCCGAGATTTTTTGGCCTGTTTTTTCCATGAATTTCCCGAGATGAATTCATTGCAAAATTGCGATTTTCTTCCCTCGCATAATATCCCTGCAGAAAAAGCCAGCACGAACGTTCTTCTGGCAAGAATGCGTGTATAAGAAGTGGACTGGTGGTGTATAGAGCAGATAAAACATTTTTTCGACTGGGGAGAAAGGGAATTGTGACATTATTTCCGAGTCAATTTCATCGCATATCATCATTTTTCTCTTGTGCCGAGTATTCGCATGTCGTCTGGTTTTCCACCTCCATTTCATCTGCACGGTGGGTTCTCACGTGGTAATGAAACAAATGAATATCACATTGAGGACATGCTACTGGGATCAGGGGATTTGCTGTTCTCCATGTTTGCTACAGCTCAATGCTTTGGTAGGTATTAGTCGGTTTGAGAGGACGGAAGCACTGAATGCTTCCGAAAGGCTACGAGTTCGAACTCCGAGTATGTATATACATCATGTTTATTTTTATCATACGATATTCTAAGATGCAACTTCGGTCTTATCAAAAGCGCCAATGAAGTACAAAATCGAATAGAAGACATTTCTACTCGAGGTGATGCTCCGAAATATATGGAAGAAATTGGGTAACACATTTCATAATTTAATTTTGATTTCTTGAAGAAAAATACTTGAATTGAAGAAAGAAACTATTTCATGTCTGCATTAAATATCAATAAGTAATGATATAAAGTTTTTCTGGTTTTCTCCGTTTTATTTATTTAACGTGCCAATGTTTCTTCTGTGAATGCACAGATATCATCAGGGCTATGATGATCAGATATCATCATCATATATATTTATATATTGATTATCGTATTAAACCCATGCTCGAAACGTTTGTATTTATTTGACATTCCCTTCCCTTGGGAATGCATCTATAGCATTCCCAAGAAATGGGAATGCTAGACGTATTGCATTATGAGAGCTAGATAGACAGTGAAGATAAAAGTCCGTATATGCACTACTGCAGTGTTTTACTGCTAAAAAATGCTAGATTCTTTCTAGAAATTGAGTTAATTAGTCGTATATATCTTGTCTTTTGCATCACATAGTAATGATGCGACTAATACTTCCACATCGTTTCTGTCCAGTGGCCCATAAAGGTATTTCATTTAAAAGCCACCCCATCTCATAGGTATTTTCCGTATATAGATGAGAAGTTACGCTTAGTTTAATATCTTCATAAATATTTTTAAAAGAATTTCCCTTGCACGAGAAAGTTCCCTTTTTTTGCTTATATCGATTTTTTATGCCGATAAATTTTTGCTTTGACGAGGGCATAGCGGTAGTGATACTGGGGGATGGGGTGTTGGGGGATGAAATTGCAAGGGATGTGACGTAATGGTACGACATTAGCACAAAATTGACTGCGAGATGAGTGTTGAGACCCCCCCCCCCCCTCCCCCCTCCCGAATCTTCCGAGGGCCTCCTTCGCCTTGACGCATGCCGTGTGTACTGTGTGCTCCAACTCCAGGGATATTGCCATGTGCTCCAGACCAGTGGCGTGCTGACGCGGCAAATATTGGTGCCCAAACATCGCACTCGATAGACACTAGCTTTAGGTGCCATTATTTTATAATTAACTACTTATTAATACAACATGTAGAATAGTTTTGACACAATTTGACATTTGACGAAAGTATTCTTCCAGTCCTCGTGACAAGTCCGCACGCCACTGCAAGGGATGCAAGTCTGTGTGCAAGAGCATTGCTAAGCACACGCCCCTACTAGACCGGGAATAGTCCGCACGCCACAGCAAGGGGTGCAAGAGCATTGCTAAGCACACGCCCCTACTAGACCGGGAATAGTCCGCACGCCACTGCAGGGATGCAGGTCTGTGTGCAAGAGCATTGCTAAGCACACGCCCCTACTAGACCGGGAATAGTCCGCACGCCACTGCAAGGGGTGCAAGAGCATTGCTAAGCACACGCCCCTACTAGACCGGGAATAGTCCGCACGCCACTGCAAGGGGTGCAAGAGCATTGCTAAGCACACGCCCCTACTAGACCGGGAATAGTCCGCACGCCACAGCAAGGGGTGCAAGAGCATTGCTAAGCACACGCCCCTACTAGACCGGGAATAGTCCGCACGCCACTGCAGGGATGCAGGTCTGTGTGCAAGAGCATTGCTAAGCACACGCCCCTACTAGACCGGGAATAGTCCGCACGCCACTGCAAGGGGTGCAAGAGCATTGCTAAGCACACGCCCCTACTAGACCGGGAATAGTCCGCACGCCACTGCAAGGGATGCAAGTCTGTGTGCAAGAGCATTGCTAAGCACACGCCCCTACTAGACCGGGAATAGTCCGCACGCCACTGCAAGGGGTGCAAGAGCATTGCTAAGCACACGCCCCTACTAGACCGGGAATAATTGTTCTCTTGTCAAATAACCTCTTGGACGTGTTCGAATCAGCGTATTTCGTGCTTCGACGAAAATTCCCAAACTTTGTCTCTCTTTGACTTTTACTACTTAGATCTCTGTTGACTCTTGAGAAGTGTGTATAAAAAATGCAGTTTCTAACATTGTTCTGAAGCGGTCACCACAGCATTGCGGAACTCGGTTTTAGAAGTGTTTTGTGAGTGTTCTTTTTATATTGCATTTCAAATCAAATAGCGAGAAGTCTAAAGCGAAAAGTCATTGTTGTCAGTGTGGATTCGGTTTGGTTCAAGTCATTACCTTCTTCGATGCCGTTAGTAGTAGAGTTTTTCTCAACTTGCAGTGTACCGTGAGAGGTATTCGAAAACGCATCTGGCCAACCAACATGAACCGTTTATCATAATATATCACTGTTGCTTTGATGCTTGATTTCAGCTTTTTCATTCCATTTTCTCGCGACTTTGTACCCACACCTGTTCCGAGGCTCATCTTTACCGATGTCTTGTGCCTTGTCATGGCTTGCTCTTGCTGGAGGTCTTTGCCAGCACCTCGAGTGTTGCTGATTTGAGACACATGAGAGTAGAATGCGATTGCAATTAATATGGGCTAATAAATCATTTTTATTCCATGAATATCGTGCGTTTAGTTAGAGCTACGTTAATAACCTCGTAGATTACATTTATTATATTTGATACAAATTTTGAATAAATGAATACATTTGATCAAGAAATCGCTGTGACGTATTATATAATATTCCTTTTGTCGAACAATCCAGACCATTTCAATGTACTTGGACAAGATCTGCAGGTGTCCGAGTAATAAACACATATTGTAATGGATCACTGGACTCATGAAGCGTTTGGTGGAGGCGTCGCTTTCGAGGCCGGCATAATGCTTGGCTGGCGTTTAGGGGATGGGATGGGAAGAGAAGGCTGGGGTGGGTTTATGTAATAGGTGTGGCATCAGAGGGGTTCTTACTTGGAAAACTTATTTTCTCTCCTCAATGATTCCAATTCCGGCGAATTTCCCCCGTCCTCTCAATGCTCTTCTAGCGAGCAACTTGCGGGGGGATTGCAAGCGTTATTGCGCTGCTATGCCCATTTGGAGAACATATTTACAGCTACATTATGACGACGTTTTAAGATTGTTTTACGAATGACAAAGTTATGCCGGGAGTATTTGAGTGAGACAAATTTTCAATGACATTTCCGACGCTATCGCAAATGTTGATCGGTAGACTTGAAAGAATCGGAACTCGTTTTTATTTTCCTTTCGTAATCTTCTCAAAGAATCTTCTTCTTTCAACATATTTTCTTTCAATCCTCAATTTTTTTTAGTTAGTCATGATGACTTCTGTATAATTGATCCACCAAACATCTTTTCACCTTCTTGACTCCACACCTTCAGTAGCGAATCCCTTTTGGAAGTAACAAAGGGAGGAGCAGCGCTACAATCACAATAAAACAAGCCACAAATCATATTTGACGGTCATTAAATATAGCATGGGGCGATTGACTAGGGAATTTATGTACCCGCACAGCGTGATTTTCACAGTTCACCTCGAAAATTGATTGAGACAAATACTTGTATTTTTTATTGCCGTTGCAAACACGAATCAATCAATGTATTGAAAATGTGAATCAATAACAAAGCCCACCACTGATGTATCAAATCAACTCTGATCAAATATGAAAGCGCCCGATTTTATATTCGCTATAGATGTTATCGATGCTTTCATCAAGCATTGTTATTCTGCGAATGATTCATTTTTTATTATTTATTGACTCTTATCCCTGTTTAGCACTGCTTTTACTGCCAGCTTTCGAGGCTTACGGCAACAATAGTCTGTACATATTTAATCCCTATTAATATAATAGTATGCCTTTAGGGAGAAGTTACTAATCCCTAGTAAGCCCTTAAAAGGAGCTGGTGTGCATGCAGTGCGAGCGTCGAGTGACTACACTGGCGCTAGGCTCGGGATTCGGGATTCGGGAAGCTGTATTTATTCGTTATCAATTGAAACAATGTTTTCAACCATCTTTCCCAACAATTGCGCGTAGCAAATCATAATCCTTGTTTATAGAATGCTGTAATCCCGGTTTGAAAACCGCCGAAATGAGGGGAATGAAGGCGAAATTCGTCGCGTTCTCTGGAGCGTTGGGAACGCTCTCTGGCACCTCCAGCGGGATGTAGATTGATATTAGGGCCGCTTTTGCATCGGCCATATGACACATTTTATTTCGTCCACTGGAGGGCATTTATAATTGAATATTGAACCTCATTTACCTTTGTCCACCATGCAAATCAATTTCTCTGATCATGCGGTTATAAATAGAGCTGATCCGATCATGGAACAAAAATGTAAATCGTCTTTTCGTTGGCGGTTGGCGCGGTATCGACTGTCTCTTTGAGCTGCAGGCTGTCCATTCTGCTAGACCAGTGCCCAGTGACCAGTGCCCACTGCCCAGTGCCCAGTTGCATTATCAAATACTCCGCAGAAGTTGAGGTTATGTCTTCTGGGCACGCCGCGCTAGAGCTGGGTTGAGCTGCTGGGAGCTCTGCCCAGTGCCCAGTCAGTGCCCAGTGCCGCAATCTCATTGTCAGAGTGGTTATTGACAAATATTATGCAGAAGTTGAGGTTATGTCTTCTGGGCACGCCGCGCTAGAGCTGGGTTGAGCTGCTGGGAGCTCTGCCCAGTGCCCAGTCAGTGCCCAGTGCCGCAATCTCATTGTCAGAGCGGTTATTAACAAATACTCCGCAGAAGTTGAGGTTATGTCTTCTGGGCACGCCGCGCTAGAGCTGGGTAGAGCTGCTGGGAGCTCTGCCCAGTGCCCAGTCAGTGCCCAGTGCCGCAATCTCATTGTCAGAGCGGTTATTGACAAATGTACTCCGCAGAAGTTGAGGTTATGTCTTCTGGGCACGCCGCGCTAGAGCTGGGTTGAGCTGCTGGGAGCTCTGCCCAGTGCCCAGTCAGTGCCCAGTGCCGCAATCTCATTGTCAGAGCGGTTATTGACAAATATTATGCAGGAGTTCGATGTTATGTCGTCCGTGGATAGTTTTTTAAAGAGTCGAGCGCGATTAAGGTAAAGGTAGTCGCAAGATCTTTCTCTTCTACGGGTACATCGAGAAGGTCAATGCTCGTGTCTGGTTCTATCTCTTTCTATCTCTCTCAGGTAATACTTGAGTCTCTCTCTCTTTCTCTCTCTCTCACGCGCGCGCGCTCTCTCGCTCTTCTTGTCTTGTCTCGAACGAATAGTTGAGAGCATCCTTGTAGCTGTACCCAGCATCCAAACGAAAGAGTGTATAGTCGTGTTCAAACTCGGTTTCGTTACGGATTTTTAATTTGATATTCGGAACCGGTCACAAAGAGCATACACATTACACCAGCCCGTGGCTACTTATTGACAACTATTGGTTTTAGTGTTTATTTATTTGATGATATGTTTTTTTATATTGTACCTTTGATCCTTTTCAGTTCGATGAGGGAGGTGGGAGAGTGGGTGGGCAATTCATCATTGGAAACTTTGCACCATTGAAACCTGTAAATCTTTCACTGGCTACTTCGCCCGGTACACTATATGCCCCATGCGGCTGCGATTTGCTTGGATTTCAATATGCCCTGTGTATTTTTTAACTCGACCAACTTTTCAGAGTGATTCGTCGAGTGCGTAGTGGGGTGGTGGTGAGGAGATTTGATGTTGGGTGGGAGAGGGGCTGGAGCACAATGAGGAACAAACAGTATTTGAATAATAAAAAACGGAGCGACGAATTTCCATTCTAAAATGCCGACAGACTACCGAAAATGTTCATAACACCGATATAACACTAAACAAGTCCAACATATTTGCTATAGATCGAATACCTATACGATACCGTGTTTTGATCTTGAACGCTTTTTGTAATGCAATCGCTCCACCTTCAGTCCATCCATGCAGTGAGCACTCGATTGCTTCATTACTTATGGCCGATGCTAATGGAATTAGTAAAGTGGATTTTTTGATCAAGATAACGAGCTTATAATTGCAGAGCATTTCTCGGCGTCATTTAATGCCATGCGATTTACTAAACAAATTATGTGGCGATATATATAACCAACCTTTACGGAGTAGACATGGTACAGGAAGATATTCGCAGATTAGAACTTTATTTAATAGCTCGCACTGACTGATTTATACCAACCCTAAAGCTCCCTCTCGCTTGCCTTACCCCACAAAACAAATTATTAATATACCGAAATATTCTTTGTCTCCATTTTCGCTCCTTACATGCATGGCAGGCTAGAGAAAGGGTGGGTGTTGGCCTGTTCATATCACATGTTGTGACGTTGGGGGTAAGCCACAGAAAGCTCTGCAATCTAACCTATCCGATTGATTGGTTTGCTAGGGGTTAGCAAAGTGCGTTGTACTCTGCAGATTGTTACTATGCAACTGTGCACACTGCATACTCTGCACAAAGCATGCCTATTCGAAAGGTGATATTAGTCGTCATTCGAGTAGAAGGCTACAGGTTCGAGTCTCGAAGCGAGAGCAAAAAGTCCTTCCTTGAACAACAAGAAAATGAATTCCTTGATTTCTGTTCGGTAGCATTTAATCAGGTTGTCTAGGTTGTATGAGAGTCAGTGTCAGGGTATAGGTGTATGTATAGACTAGTACCTATACCTATTGGAATGATAGATTTTCGTTTCATTGACGGTCAATGCAGTGTTAAATAATTTCATAAGTACTAGCATGTATTGCATTGTCCTGTATCTTGTGTATTTAAATCATCATACAGGTTAACTGTTTTCACATTTTTTTCAAGTGACAATAATAATACTAGGTATACCTAATATGAATGTAAAAAATAATCGAATTATGATTCACTTATTTTTTTTAACTTGCGTACTTTTGTTGCTCTCTAAGGTGATTGTATAAAACCTTCTTTCCTCGCGAGAACATCGAAACATCTTCTCTCAGTTGCATCCCGAAGTCGAACCACCGTCATGAACCAAAAGATACTCTGGTCAAAATGCCATCGTTATATTCTAATTAGCTTGGTCTGCATGCGATCACTGAGTATGCACCAACCAACACACACTTGCAGTGCAGTGCAGTTCCAATTGCACAAGCTTGGCGCTCAGTCCATTGCCATTATCAGCTGAAACAAGAGCACTCGGTGTAAAGCAAACATCGTGTTTTTTATGTCAATTAACGTCGCACGCAAGCGCAACGCATTGGACTGAGACTGAAGTACACGCACGATCTGCCTAATGCCGCATTGCCGATCAACCCTACCAAAACCACTGCTTTATTATTGTCGTGTGGTCAGATAGCATCAGAAACATAAACTATAAAGCGTCATTCCAAAAGTGGCGTAATGCTTTCCGCCCCCCCCCCCCCCCCCCCCCCCCCCCCAACACTCTAACGCTCTCTTTTGACCATTTGTTTTCTATAAGCTGTATTGCTGACGGCACGCACATATTTGGTCACCCCTATTGCTATTCATTCTGAATATGAGAGCGTACGTTGACATACAAATGACACTCCCCTTATAGAGTCGAAGGGATCGCAGTGCCACCCCTTAAATAAGCTGGTCGTGTGGATGAAAAGGGGATGAAATGCAGCCCCTTCGCGTTTATTAGTTACCAGAGATGAATATTCAATAGCTAACTTACCCTTAACTAACGTTTAGGGGCCCGCTAATCAGGATCAAATAAGAGTCTACATATGAATGTTACCCCTTTACATTGAGTGATGCTCCTTGGAGAGCGACTCGAATTATTCTTGCTTTTTGAATAGCTAGTTAGATTTTGTGACCCCGACGTTCGAATTGTCACATGGGAGATCTCTGAAAGTCTTTCAGTTTTAAAATGGTAATTCGTTGTGTTGTCGGTGTCAATTGTCTTGTTGATGTTGAATGATTGTTCATTAAAGTATGGGTGATGATTAATCGACGCCAGCGTATGGTTTGTCAGACGATTACACCCACCTTCAAGACGAGATGACAAGTCTTCTTTACCTCAAGACATCGGCTGGCTCTCAGTTGCAGTCACTGACCAGGACTTCAGACTCGATTCGAACGAAAACCGGGAGAAATATTATATGCTTGGGTATAAACGTGAGGAGTTTATTAGATTGTTCTCGTGTTGCTGCCATGACAGTTCTCCTCTTCCTTTACACTTACGAGATGACAAAACAATGCATTATCGCTCCTTTTCAGGATAGTATATAATTGGTATTTCGGACGGATGTTGTTTGAATTCCATGTTCTATTTTTTAATAGTTTGATAAAACTGTCACATTGTATGAATTCTTAAACCTTACTCTTACATCACGATGTTGAATAGAATGCTTCTTTCCGTCGATTCTTCAGTCTTCAAATCATGTATTGAATGAATCATAAACATGATTAACGCACACGATAGAAATATCTACTCTCTCATTAACGCATAAATAAACCAATTCAGGTTCTATATCGGTAATAAAAAAATGAGGAAACAGGGACTGCACTAAAAATGCACGCTCATAAGAATCATTGCTGTAAAGAAAACGGCGTTTTCTGCATAAAGTCTGGTGTAAACTCTTCAGCAATAACTCTCAATCGTGCAAGATTCCTCAACGATTTACAAACGACAGTAGAAAAATTAATATGATACCTACAGGTTAATGTCTATACAATATTCGTTTGCATATAGGTAATATGAAATGAGATGTCTAACGTAACAGTTTTGCGGTAGCAACGTGTGTTTAGAACTATATGGGAAGAGTGTATGTAGGGTCAGTTGTCGTTGGTTATGACTTATGAGTAAACACAGTTTGTCTGACGATTAGTTATGTTTATGGATAAGTTTGCAACTTTTATCATTTGCATGCAAGATATCTGCCGAACTACATATAAAGGTATGCTGTAAGAGAGCAAAGTTCAACCCGGAAGAATTGTCCTGCATCATTTATTCGTCAAATATTGTATTACAGTTAGTATGTTAACTGTACTGAATGTGACGAATATATGAGAACTAATGTCAGTTTCAAAGGAAAAAAATATATAAAAATGATAGTGTTCCCAAACATTCTTTTTATACATGAGCTGCAAAAGCTTGAAAAACCTAATAAACTAATTAAAGCAATGAAAAGTGTTACACCCACTTTCCCACATATCTACCAACGAAACGCCTAAAAAAATTTCGTTAAAAATGAAATAGTATGTTTAGTTCTAATAAAAGAAAAAAACGTAGAAACATATTATTTTTATTGACAACCCATCTACACAATCGTGTACTTATAAGTGAATATACGACGAGATAACTCTGAACATGACGCTCATGAACGCGTTCTCTGTGTGTTGCAGTGGGTCGAGGAGAGCTTCACGAACTTCGAGAAGGGCATCAACTGGCGGTCGTACGTGGTGTGTGACGTCGCCTACAACAACGTCAACAACTGGCTGTGGACGCCGTTCGTGGAGCGCGGCATCGCCAACCGCATCTACATCGAGATCAAGTTCACCATCCGCGACTGCTCCCTGTTCCCCGGCAACGCACTCAGCTGTAAGGAGACGTTCAGCCTGCTCTACTACGAGTTCGACGCCGCCACGCGCGAGCCGCCTCCGTGGGAACCCGAGAGCTACAAGCTGATAGGTGAGCCGCAAGTCGCAACTCATCATACCGATACCGCCATCATTTCTCGTGGAATAATTGCGTACTTGTAATTAAATATGGCAGTTATCATCCAACCTCGACGGTCAAGTATGCAATGGTATTGAAAACACATGCAACACTTTTTCTTCTAAACAGTTTGTTGACTTCCTTCTTGTAAAGTGTTCATATACGAAGTGGTTAATCAGATCGAAGTAATTATTAGGTAAGCTCGGAGTTCGAAGAGATACGGTGAACGCTAATATGTTCCACAACACTTTATAGTACCCAAATGGAATTTAGTACGCACCTTATCACGGAGATCTGGTCAACTCTTCGCGTTTGATTTGGAATGTTTGACTATTTCAACGCGGCCGCCATTCCGCTGTCCAAACCGCTACGCCTATTATATGAATGAGCCTTCACTTGTGCAGGGCGGTGCGATGGCTTGTGCAAATGTGTCACGTGTTTTCAGGTCGGATCGCCGCTGGCGAGGGCAGATTCAACACCAACAGCGAAGTGGTCATCAACACTGAAGTCAAGTCTATTCCTGTGACTAAGAAGGGCGTCTATTTCGCCTTCCGCGACCAGGGTGCTTGCATCTCCTTGTTGGCTATCAAGGTACGTACACGATCTGTTAGTTAGACCCCACGTTTCCAATCTTTTCCGGACTTTTTTACTGCCTGTATTAAAGATGTTTACACGTTTTATAATTATGGTTCACTCATCTTACTATCACAAATATATCTAGCAAGAATTATTTCATGGCAAGAAACTTGGCAAAAAAAGTTCGAATGATTTTTTAAAATAAAGTAATAAAATTGTGATTAATTTCCAACAAACAGGAATTATTTTGAATGCAATAGGCTCAAGGGGGGCTATAAAAGTCGGAATTTGCGACAACCTGTTTTTGGACTCTTTAAAAACCCGACAACAGTCACGAAGTTTTTGATGCAACGCATTACTATGTAGATGGATATATTTTACCGGCTGATTAAATGAGAATAAATATTTCTTTAAATTCCCAAATAATTATCTACCGGCAATAAAATAGTCGAGTGAATAAATTTAAATATTTTTATACCTACCTCTGCCAAGAATTTTATAGCCCTGGCTCAGCTGTGGTCCATTTGATAAACATCTTGAGGTGGACACTGCTATACATTATTAAATTTAACTGCTACTTAGCTACTTGCATCAATTAATCACCAGAACACTTGTATTTGATATAAGTTAATCTTTCTTAACTCTACGTTCTCGATGAAGGTGTACTCCACATGTCCCATCTGTCTCTGTGGACTTGATAAACATCTAAAATGACTTTCTTATTGGCTCATTGTTTTAGGCTCTGGGAAAGACATAATACTAGCTCGATTTTAAAGTTTTTAAACAGGTCAACCGGGACGTAAAGGAAATAAACCCTTTGGAGGAATTACAATAAGTATGATTGGACGTCTTCATTTACATTTTTACCCAAGCCAAATCACAGAAATCTTCCAAAGCGACGCATTAAAGCTGTCACATTTGTTGCTCGTTTCCGGATTCATTAAAGCATCAGTTCGGAGTAATTCGACTATGATTTTCTATTCCAGATTTACATAGCATTATGTCGGTTTGGTAAGCAGGTTGTCAAGCAGCAATATTTCATTACTCTTCACGACAAGCAAGTGTTCTCGAGAAAATATCTGTTTGTATAAAAGTAATAAATTTACCGATTGAAGACAATATTTTAAGAAAGCCCTGGGAGTGGAACACATCCTGTCAAATTTTGCATCATCACATGCTCGATTTTGGCTAAATTCTCGTCGAGTCTCCACACATCGGAAATGTCTCCGCAGAAGGTCATGAATCAGTGTTGACATGGGTCTTTCTCTGTCACTAGGTGTACTACATCACTTGCAATGAGACGACCGTGAACTTCGCGCACTTCCCGACGACGCCCACCGGTCGGGAGGTGACGCTCATCGAGCAGGCGACGGGGACGTGCGTCGCCAACGCCGAGGAGGTTGGCAACGCCCCGCCCAAGTACCTGTGCAAGGGCGACGGCAAGTGGTACCTGCCGTCGGGAGGGTGCAAGTGCAAGGCGGGACACGAGCCAGGAGTCGACAAGCAGACGTGCACGGGTAAGCGTTGCGTCACTTCAAAACCAACATTACGTCCTAGCTCAAACCGTACGAAATTGCGTAGAACTAACTTTTTGGTCATTTCAAATTACAAATATCTCATAAAATCGTAAAATAAACAGAAAATCTTTCATCGTCCTTTCATAATTTTTAATTTTTCGTCCTCGTTTTTCGGTGATTAAGAGCGTAATTATTATCTTATCTAACCGTGCTTCGACTTCTGACACTTGTTCCAATTCATGCCCGTCATGTGCTTTTCTCCTTCCTTAGTGCTTCTTTAAACGTCAAACGACCATTGTTCATAAATCATCGTCATTCTTTCATTTCCTCTTTTAGTGCAGAGAAGCGACCGTTTAATTTCTTCCAAGTAAGTTCCAATATACAAGCCGTGTTTTACTAGTAGTTTTATGCAAGTGATTAAATATTAATGATCACTTTGGCGTTGTTAGTTTGTATGCATTAAGTACAGATCGTAAAGAACACTATAATAACTCATGGCTGGAGAAATGAGCATTTTTCGATTGTCGTAATGCGAATTCGAGTATGGTAAATGATGGTTTGTCAAGATGATGTTATTCAGATCCAGTTATCTGACAATGCTGCTCTGCTGATTCAAACGAGATAGGTCAGGTATTACTGGAGAAAATAACATTATTTGCGCTGAGTTTCTTCAAGTTATGTGCCAAGTCACTTGATACTTTTGTTGCGATTTGCTTGAATTCAAGTTGTGAGCAGTCGTGTGCTGTTGTGAGCAAATAAATTGTAATAGTTTTAGCTCTCAGTGTCTTGAATATTTCGTGTAACCACGTATGTATGTCTCATTAGATAATGTCAGGCGTAAAATAAAATCATAAATTTCTCGCTTTTGAACAGTGTCGATTGGTATACATTTATTTTGAAATTTACGCACACTGGATGAAAAAATCATGTATCTAAACAGTCTTCAGCCAATGTCAATATCGCTCATTACCATCACTTTTAAAACGTTTAAAACAAACATCGAACACAAAAACAAGTGTATTTCACATTCTACTGTACATGCATGTAGTAGTCATTGCTTCGTTCATAAAAAAAATACTCACAGAAATCTTTTGTCTGTGCCAAATTGTGTAATTTTTTAAATGTATTAAAAATTACTTTTATCATAATTCTTTATTCCCATTTCAACCAATCACAGATTGATTCGGATGCCGTAATTACGAAAATTTCAACAATTTATATAAACAAAAAACAAAATGATTGCCATTAATTTCAATGCATTTCCAATGAAATTATCAATAAGTAGATACACTTTTATATTTGCTTTTAAAGTCATTAATAATGGACGTATATTTATTGAAATGTGGTTATAATACTATTCTGCAAATCGTATTATAACTCTTTGGGAACATAAATACAGTTTGTTTTACTTGTATTTTAAAAAACTCCTAAAGCTCAAAATCACAAACTTTCCTATTTTATTTCTCATTGAATACAATAATATCACGAACAAATATCCAAATATGATGCTAATTTTAATCTAATTTTCACTGTTGAAAGGAAATGAATCTGTGGAAGCATTATTTGCATTATACCCCCTACCCCATTGTAGGAATCAATTTAACAACATCAAAGATTTTGACACACCCTTCTACACACTCAAGAATCAAATACTAACTTATTCCTTACATTCTATTGCAATTGTCGTGTCTAGGTAATCTATAAACTATTTTTTTTTCAAATTGAACACAATGCATCTTACTAATTGTGTGATTGAATTGGTAATCCCAGTTTGTATTGATTCTTGTGTCCGTGTGTCATGTTATGTAATATTGTTGTTGCTAATGTGTTGGTGTGATTTGCTTGACAGTGTGTGCACCGGGCAAGTACAAGCACGCTACCGGGGATGAGAAGTGCCAACCGTGTCCGAACCACTCCAAGGCACCGGACTACGGGTTCTCCGAATGTCGCTGCAATGCCGGCTACTACCGAGCAGCCAAGGACCCAAAGAACATGCCGTGCACCCGTGAGTTCTCAACCAGTTACATATCTTGCTCTGCAATGAGATTTATATCGCATTGATTTTTTTATAACTGCATCTTAAAGTTTAGACAATACAAATGTGCTTCACTATTTTTAGTATTTAAAAGAAAATTAGAAGCAACGTTTTCAAATGTCAGCAGATTTGAAGAATGATGAATAATCAATTGAATCAACCAAAAATGTTTTAATATTTTACTCAGTGCAGCTATACATATTTGAAAATATCCCTCAATATATAGGTATATCGTGCCAGTAGATTCTGATTGGAGTGAAATCTTGAGTTTGCCATCAGGAACATTGATGAAACTCATTACTGAGATTTGACTGGTTTGGTTTTAATTGATATTGGGTGACTATATGCTTAACGAGAAGAGTATAGTTTTTTTTTCACAAAATGAAAAATCAGACCAAAATTCTAAAATCTATTCAGCATTTTTTGAGAATCCCCACGGTATGAATTTTTAAGAATATTTTTAATGAACTGTCTCGCTTTCAAGACATCTGATTCTGAGTAGTAGTGAAAGGCAACGAACTAGCTAATGAGAGGGTGGCGCCCCCATCCCCCCGACCTCCCACCCATTTTACCCCCTTTCCCTCACAAACCTCTCTGAATACTCACTGACCGAAAATATTGCACGGCTGAATTCAGTCATCCCAATTTACGCTGAGATGGCCCATATTGGCCATTTCTCTTATTCACTGAATATAAACTCCATATACTCCATATTCCTGAAATATGTTTGATATATGTAACTTTTGGAACGACTTTTTAGAAAGACTAAGCTTTCTAAGCGTCTATTGTTCTAAACCTATTTGTTATTTAAACTGACATTTGAAACTATTTTCTAACTGACCAGCCTATTCTTTAATTCTTGAATAAGTGTGATAATCTTTCTCATCTATGCTCCTGATGAGTTCATGATTTTCCTTGAATAAAACATGTTTCATAAGAGGTCTATTCATTGTGGTCCCGTGCTACTCGAGGGCTACATTTAAGTACTATTACTCTTGAGAAACGCGAATCTGTGTGAAACTAGAATGGTGAAGGTGCATTTTCGTCTTATTCTTCTTCAGTTTAAAAAATAGAATAAAACTCCATGGCTGTGCTCATTAAGGTTTTTCTCTACTTTTTGAATTTTAGTACGTGATGTTAAAAAAAAACAGCTGACCTGGAAGTATTCAACTTTTCTGTTAGAATTCTGAAGCACTTGAAGCTATAAGTTATGTGGCTGTAGGTGTTTGACACAGTTCAATTTCTAGAGTTTTTCTGGGAAGATGTCAAATTGTAGCTAAAATGAGTTAAACATAAAAGCCCCAGTGCAATTAAGTTATTGTGAACTAAATTGCTAGGTTTGCTAGGTTGAAGAGTTAGTTTGATAATCTATGATTTCTTCTTCTGCAGAGCCACCTTCAGCACCTCAAAACTTGACCGTGAACTTTGTGGACCAATCCACTGTAATTCTGTCGTGGGGTACACCGTCGTTCCAGGGCGGTCGCCTAGACTCGACATATAGGATAGCGTGCGACTCCTGTGGTCCAGGAGTAACTTACACCCCCAATGCGGTGAGTATCCAGTTCAAAAGGCATTGGCTTTGGTATTATTTTATTTATTAAACATGATTTATTTGCATTGTAAGTTAAATTCAATGGCAGCAAATTTGTCTTACAATAAATTCAATCAATGGCAAAAATTATATTTTTAAAATAATGTTGTATGAACTACCCTGAGAAACATTAATGAAAACATTAAATAATTGATACTTATTTTATAAACAATTAGCACTAACAATCAATACTGGTAGCAATCAACACAGCAGTCACCATATTGAAGATAAATTATATTATTTTTCCATGTGATACTTTGTTTGAGGTGGTAAGAAACATTGTTTCTTATTTCAGGATGATCACCCTGCATTCACACAGTTTCACTGATTGGCATTTAGTTTTTATTAAAATGTGTGATTTATCTTTTTGTTGTAAGCTGAATATTACTTTGTATAGAGATTTCACCAGAAGGTTTACTTCAAATAATAAATGCAACTAATCTGTCATGTAAATCATCTCAACAGTCAACACTTGCCTCTGCTTGCAGGAGATCTTCAACGACACCAAAGTAACCATCACTGGTCTGAACCCAGTCACAACGTATCGCTTCCAAGTGTTCGCTGAGAACGGCATTACCGAGCTCGCTGGTGACGGAGACTATGTCGACATCACCGTGACAACGGAGGCCTCGGTGCCATCATCTGTGATGAATGTGCGAGTCACCGAGGTGCAAGCAACTGCCATCTCACTGGCGTGGGACGCGCCACTTACCAACGAGGCCACAGATACCGAGAGCGACTTGGTCGACGTTTATGAGGTAAGACTAGTTATTGGTTAATGACATCTATGACCTTGCTATCATACACACATTCATGTCCTAGCAAGAACCCTGAGATGACAGTTCTACTTATTCCATGAATATTTAAGAAAACACTATTCTATTTAGTAGTATTTGAAATGCATCCTACTGGCAATATCTCGTAAGGCAATTATGATTTTCTGAACATGAAACTGAACATGTCTGCCTAAACTATTGTAAATTACAAACTGTGTTGCCCTCCAGCAAGAAAATACATTTTCTCCTGTTCAACATAAACGGTTATGAATCTCTCTGAAAGTTTTCTCTGATGTAAATTTGAAATATATATCACTAAAGAATTAAACAATATTAAATCAGACTGGAAATTATTTAATCCAATTTATCATTTTGTGCAGTTTTTGGACCTCAAAATACTCTAACTTGCTTATTAATCTAGTGGATTACTAACGAACAAAACAGAATACCTTTACTTCCACCTTTTGTATTGTGTGACAATTTTCTAACAATCTTTGTGTTTCCAGGTGCGCATGTTTGCGCGACACGATGACTCCAATGCAACAAACAACTTTGTCAAAGAGCAGAATACAGTATTTACGGGTCTAAGACAGCGAACCGAGTACGGTTTCCAAGTTCGAGCCAAGACCCCACACGGTTGGGGCGAATATAGTCCAACCATATTCAAGACGACTGGACATGTCATGGGCACGGGTGAGTGACAGAGCTCTTACACATATTGGCTATTACATCCTCTTAGGAGAAAGCCTGTCTCTTCCATTATGCTGAAAAGTATAGTTAAATGAATAGGTACACTCCCCCAAATAATAAACGGTACTTGGTACAAAACGTATTGGCTGCTTGGCCGGTTCCTTGACAATCAATCCTTGTTATTATCAATGAAATCAGAGCTCACCTAAAAGAGTTAGATAATGCGTTAGCACTGACTTCATGGGATGATGCCATCAAACCTTAATCAGTCAATTCATTTTCTTTCGAGTACCGTTTATTATTTGGGGGAGTGTACCTACAAGTTTATTAACGTACTATGTAATTGTGAATTTTTTATGTCTGGCCTATGCAAAACTTGCATAATCCACTTCCTATAGTTTGGAGGAATAAAGGAAAATCCAGTTTGTATATATGTAATATACTAATAACCGAGCCCATGAGATTTTAACCCACATTTTAAAATGGAAGTAGATTTGTTTTGCTGTTATGTTGTGTAAACTAGATTGAAAATATCAAACCTTCTTTCTGACTGAAAAGCGATATTTTGTAGAGAGCCGGTTTTGCGTCTACAGGCCTCATTTATAACTTATTATTATTATTATTATGTCTTTATTTTGCACGAAGAATACATTACAAAAGAGGCGATATTCAGACACATGCGTCTGTTCTTCCATATAACCTGTAAGAAGAAAAAAGTTCTAGCCTATAGTTAAAATTAAAATTAAGATATAATAGTATAATAGTAGGTGCCTATAATGGCAAAGTAACATACACATTATGCATTCAAAGCAAATAGACAACTACCTATGCATTAATAAAATCCTACTGTCGCATGATAATGTGGTAGGCACCTATTCTTTTAAAACTAGGATTGATCACATAATAAGTATAACATTGTAGAACCTTATAGAAGAGTCAATTAACATATAATTATGTAAAAGATGAGATAAAAATAAATTGCCATGAGTAATATGGGCCAGAGAGGTTTAATATATTTTGGCTTTATCTTTAATACAATATTATTTTCTTGTTCTTTAAGAAGTACAGCTTTATATTCCCACTTAAAAATTTTTACAGATGAAATTTCTTTAAGCGTCGCTGGTAACCTGTTCCATATCCTTGGACCATGAATAGAAAAAGAGTGAGATGATAAGGAGTTGTGGTGGTTGAAAACTAGGTTGTTTCTTTGTCGTGTGTTGTATGTAGCTATGCAAGTTCTTTGTTAACTGTAGTTTTTCAGACAAGATCTCATGATTACCCTGACGTGTATCACCTAGCCAGTGTCAAGTTAACATTCTAATAATATCAATTAAGGGGCTGTGCATAAAGGACGTCACGCTAAAAATGGGATATTTTGACACCCCCCCTCCCCCCTGTCACGCTGTGTCACACTTTTCGAGACCCCCCCCCCCCCCCTAAAAGGACGTCACAAATCTGTCTCTACCCCCCCTAAAGTAGAATATTTTTTACTGTAAAATGTATCAGAATTTATCGTTTTTAGCGAAATTTCCGGTCCCGACATATCAACTGAAATTTAAAATGTTTGAAAATATCTATATCAAAACGTGACGTCCTACTGCCTCCAGTACCCCCCCTCCCCCCTGTCACACTGTGTCCCATACTGGTGCACCCCCCCTCCCCCCCTGAAGCGTGACATCCTTTATTTATGCACAGCCCCTAACTTGTAGGTTTAATGTTACTCACGCAGGAAGTTTTTTTACTAACAGATTTCAATCATAGTCCAATCAGTTTAGAAAACAAATAGTGAGTGGCAAAATTAAATAAATTTGAAAGAAACCAAGAGTGAGTAATGTTTTTCCTTTTTAACATAACAAATTTATTTACTATGTACATAGTATCATTATATAAACGAAAGATTGAACCACATTTTAGTTTGCGGAATATTTCAAACTATCTGTTCTTGCTGATAACAAGTGTTTCTGTCCTGATTGTTTGCAGCATATGTGGGCGATGAAGACAACATGCAAGTTCGAATCATTGCTGGTGCCACCGTGGCAGTCGTTGTGCTGCTAGTCATTATCATCATCATGACGGTGCTGTTCTTACGAAGGTGAGGGATTCTGGAAAATTTTATGTTGGAAGTCCGAGATATTGCTAATAATTGTAGTCTTCTAAGGAAACAGGCGTCGACTAGTTTTATATACGTATTTTGTAACTAATAGCTAAACACTAATAAACATATTATATGGGGGACTCTAGAATGAAGTGTTTGTTACGTACTTCTCCAACTTTTATAATATTTTATGTCTTTATTCCTTTCTTATTGAAAGGTATTAAATTAAATTACCTGAATATAAATTATTATTACCACTGTGATCTTTTAAAGTCCAGGATGTTGTGATGATGGTTTCAGGAAAATTACATGGATACCAAGACTTTTTTGATGACTGATTTGATGGTTGAATTACAGGAGGGCACGTATCAAAAAAAGCAATTAAGTAATGTGCCTGAAAAAATATTAATGTATAATTTATCTCAAATTAGCTAATCGATTACTAGAAGAAAATTGGTTCTTAATGTAAAATTCATAATAACATTTTTACGCATTTAAACTCATATTCAGACACATTCTAAACTAGAGTGAACACTTCGTCTTTTTTTCATCTTCTTGTTTGGGGTCCTTATCTAAAGCAAACATGCATTGTGTTTGCTTTGATTGCATCATTGATTAGATGTGTTTCTACTTTTGAAATTTTGGGGTTGATGCAAACTATGAAGTCATCCACTACTTTTCATCTTATTTTGTGCTGAATATAGTAGATCAGTTAAACACCACAACGTTTTTTACTTGCTTTGTAATTACTTCAATCTCCAATGGTAAAAAAATAAGTAGCACTAATTCCAACCAATAAGATATCCATTTCGATAAATCAACTTATATAATTGATCTGACCGCCAAATATTGAATTCATAATAGATTTTGTTTTTATAATCGATACCTCCCCTAAGTTGTAACCTAAGTTTTATCTTGATGTATTTGTTTTTCAGTCGAGGTAGCGACGAATGCAACAAGAAACAACCCAGCGACTGTGATACCTTGGAGTACCGCAATGGAGAAGGTATGTTCTTTAAGTGTGCTTCATTTTAAAATAATGTTTCAACTTCATCATCCACCTGTAAAATGCAGCTATGTGTTCATTTAGATGTATTAACATTAAGTCAAAAATGTTCGTCCCAAAATTTGTTAAGAGTGTTTTAGTTAAATGTCTTCTACATCTTTAAATGTGTAGTAGGATGTTCCATTTAAATTTCGTTCATATACACTTGTGAATTTTGGGACAAACAGAATTTATGTAAACTTCCCAGGCACATTTTACAGTCACATCAACTATTTGTTCACTGTTGACTGCTGCTTGCTATTAATTACCTATTGTATTGTATCTTAAGAAACGAATCATTGAGCTATCGGCTTTAGGTTGATATGTTGATGTATTTCAGTGTCGCTTATGTGTCATTCTAAGTTCTAACCATTCTTAATAATTCTAACCCTAACTAACCTCATATATCTTTCTCTTCCTCACTTCATTCGATGGCAAAATAAAAGGATTGGTTGTCACTTACAGTAAGTTTTCGTTTCACCTAAGCTTGCTTGCTTACACCAGCGTATATTAGTTTGATGTACAACGTGGTAAATTCAATTCTGAAATAAATCTAATTTCTTAAAATAATTAATTTTAATATTATAGTATCTTATAGTCATAGTAAAAAACTCACTATTTATAACTTTTTTGTGATCATCTTTCTAAAAATTTCAACAATATGTTTAATGTGTGTCAATACAGAAGTTGCATTTACCACAAATTGCACGAAAAAAGGCCGATTCACTGGGGCTTATGCTTGTTGTTGTTGTTGTTATTGTTGTTTTGCATTGTTTGTTTTGTCATTGTTGTTATTTTTGCATTCATTGTTTTGTTCATAGTGCACTGCAATCTGGATAACCCACCTATTGTCACAACTCATACAAATGGCAGTAAGTAATTTGTGTACATTCATTCAACAATCCTTCATCACAAATGATGTGATGTGAAATATTATTTATATATTATTTTCATTGGAATTTAAACCCTACACCATTTTAACCAAAGGTATTACATACATATAAATACTAAGGTCGGGGACAGGCAAAGATGAACCCACTTGAGCATTGCCAGGTATATGGCGGCCCATGCTAGCGAGGGTTCATCTTTGCATGTCACCACCCTACAACTACTACTCCTACTAGTGATGAAGGTATTAAACTGTCAAAAGATGTATGTACCTAAGTTTAAGTCTCGTAAGTATTTAATACCTATTCAAAGATTAAAGCAAAATTGAAAATTCCCACTTAACAAGTTAAACTGGTGTAGTTTCCATTGCTCTTTCAAATTAACGCTTCATAACATACATGTAACGATGTAACATATTAATGGAATAATTTAATATTTTGTTATGTTAAACTCGAAATTGTATACATATTTGCATATTTACAACTAAAATTGTTTAATAATTTGTCAGCTTGAATACCCCAACCACGCCACCATTTGTTCAAGGTTTTAAAATTGGTTTCATCGCATCTCCTCAATTGTCATTCAGTAATCATTGGTTTTTATTTGTATGCTTTGCATTGGTTTAAGTACATAGTATGCTTTGGCTCTTTGGCTTATTTACATAGAGTACCTAGTTGTACAATGATGTTTGCTCCACATAATCACTCGCAGCACTATTTGAAATGAATGTCACTCGCAATTTATAACAATGACTGATGATAGAGTTGTCAGTCATCACTCATCACACTAGACCACAATTAGGACACTTTTATGCTACATTGTGCATCAATAGTTCATTGCATTTTAGAGTAATCTTACAATACTACAGATCAGTGGTACTCAACCTGCAGTTCTCATTTTGATTTCTGTAAGCGGACTTTCATGAATTATTATGTAATAATTATAAAATTTAAAAAATTGATACGTAAAAACTTGAGATTAGTTCTGTCGAGAGAATAGTATTACTTATTTGTTTAAGCACTAATGTGGACCCATCCGTCCATGGTTAGAGCTCATTAACAATTCAGAAAAAAATCTTTAATTCCTATTATTACCTATCTACAGCTGATAAACTTACCTTTTTGAAATAATCCAGTTGTTGAAAGGGTGGTCAGGACTCAAGATTTTGTACCAAAACCTCAACCCAGATATTTATATTTGCAATAAATTAATACCATAAATTAAACAATATTTGGTCCATGCCTGCAGTTGCCTGCAGCCTGCAAGTTAAGCCTTCTGTAAGCCTGCAGTTGAAAAGGTTGAATACCACTGCTTTACATAATTTACGTTAAGAGTGATGTTAATTTAATTCACATCAAACCTTGCAGTTTTAGCATCTGCATCATTCAGAAACTGTTGACCTTGTTTTAATTTGGGGTTATGAGAGAGAGAAGTGGAGACCGCATCGTAGCAGAGAATCATGAAATTGATTTGCAGGGTAACGTAACGGTGTGTTTCAACGTGATGTGTTTTTTCAGTGACAACTCCATTGTTCACTGCGGTGGGCGCGTCATCCCGCACGTACATAGACCCACACACCTATGAGGATCCGAACCAGGCAGTGCGGGAGTTCGCTCGCGAAATAGACGCCTCTTGCATCACAATAGAGGCCATAATTGGTGAGTCATTAAATATTGTGATTCTAAACACTTCTGTAAAAACGACATAAATCTTAATTGTTTTAAATGCTGCAAAAGACTTGGCTAACGATAAAATCCATGAATGATCTTGAACATGGTATGACTTTGTTTACTTTTTGGGTGTTGTTTCTAATCACAATGTCTTGGTAGGTGGTGGCGAGTTCGGTGATGTGTGCCGGGGCAAGTTAAAGCTTCCTCCGGATGGGCGACAGGAGATCGACGTCGCCATAAAGACACTGAAGCCTGGTTCATCGGATAAAGCTCGCAACGACTTTCTCACGGAGGCCAGCATCATGGGCCAGTTCGAACATCCGAATGTCATCTTCTTGCAGGGTGTCGTCACCAAGAGCAATCCGGTCATGATCATCACAGAGTTCATGGAGAACGGATCTCTAGACACTTTCTTGAGGGTGGGTACCTATTGATCAAAATGAAGATAAATCTCATTACTAAGAATTTTGAATAAATTTATTTGTAGTTTGTGATAATCAAAGTACAAATATAATGAGCTGGATCAAAGAAGTCAGCGATCATTTCCAAAACTTGCTAATTATATGCATTACCTACTGGTCAGCTCGAACCCTGCTGCAATAAATATTTATTTGTATTTATTTATTTATTTATTGATTTAAAATTGTTTTGAGCGCTTTTGCTCAGTCACAAAGTTATTATTAATATCAATCCTCTTATTGAAATGTATTATCTTCTGTAACTGTAGGAGAGTCGGTATTATATTCAACATTGAATATTATGTGCAAGAAATGAGTTTTGGTATTATCCCACAGGCAAACGATGGGAAGTTCCAAGTACTGCAGCTAGTGGGAATGTTGCGTGGGATTGCATCGGGCATGCAGTATCTCTCCGAGATGAACTACGTGCATCGAGACCTCGCTGCGAGGAATGTTTTAGTCAACGCTCAGCTGGTCTGCAAGATCGCTGACTTTGGTCTCAGTCGAGAGATAGAGAGCACTACTGAAGGAGCATACACGACAAGGGTAAGTTGATGGCTAGAAATATTTGCATATCTTCAGTGCTTGTAAAGCAATGCAATTTTTTTCCCCTATCAATTTTTGGTTAAAAAGTTAGCATCTTATGATTGAAACTTAAAAGACGACATTTTTGGATAAAACTGTCCAACGTTATGGACGTTATGGTTGGGTACTTTGCTCCGGGACCCTTTTTGTTAATTGGAATTATTATTTTGGCAATATTCAAATCAATGTATTTTGGGGGTTATTTTTAGCAACTTGAATCCCAAAACATTTCATTTGTTAACACATTCATCTATTAATCAATCACGCCCTATAATATTACATGTTACCTACTTCATGTTGGTTAATAACTTAATATTGTTTCCTAAATTACTAATAATTTGAAATTTCAATAGAAAAACAGCATTGCTCTTAGGGAAGGATTGAGAGAACATTGTAAATTACATGCTTTGATTCATCTCGATCGATCAGTTCTAGTCGATCCTCATCTCGGCTTGGTTTTACAAGGGTTGTTCTGATGTTTCCATTGAATTCTGTTGCTCCAGGGTGGGAAGATCCCTGTGAGATGGACGGCACCGGAAGCTATTGCGTTCAGGAAGTTCACATCCGCTTCGGATGTGTGGAGTCTGGGCATTGTCTGCTGGGAAGTAATGTCCTATGGGGAGCGGCCCTACTGGAACTGGTCCAACCAAGATGTCATCAAGTCCATAGAGAAGGGTTACAGGTAACTAATCTTTCATTTCACAACCATTCACTTCTGTCTGAGGGTTACGTACGTATTTTTCAAATTTTCAAATCCACATGCAATTGTTTGTGAAATTCCAACTTTCCCAATATCTACTGTTAAGGAAAATGCATTTGGACCATTATAATTCAAACTCACATCAAATTTTAAAGTTTTGTTTTCATTTCGACTTGAAAGTACCTACACATTTTTAACTTAATCAGTATTTTCCTGAGTTATCATTCCTCTAATTTTACAATTAGCTAATTATTGCTTTGTATTTAGTAAATTACTATTACTAAATTACTAATTACCTACTAGTTATGTATTACGTAAATTTTGCGTCTTCACTAATATATGTTCCTTGACAGATTACCAGCTCCAATGGATTGTCCTGAAGCAATCTACCAGCTAATGCTCGATTGCTGGCAGAAGGAGCGGACACATCGACCAACGTTTGCATCGATTGTAAAGACACTCGATAAACTCATCCGGTGTCCGGACACATTAAGAAAAATAGCCCAAAATCGGTAAGTTGGTTCTGTAATTTATGAAAAAATGGTTCTTCGTTCAAGAATATAGGTACACTGTAAATATGTGTATCTCTTATTCCAAGTCTATAATAAAAAAGTACTTTAAATTCAGTCAAGGATTCCCAAAAATTGCTATGTGTACAAGTGACGGTAATGTATGTTAAATTCACTTTCAATTATATACATTATGTAAATTTTATTTATTGCCATCATACTACATATTTACATTTTTTGATTTATGCAATTGTTTTGTGCTATGTTTAAGCTCGATAGGGAATTTCTGCATCTACTTGGAAATATGCTTTATAATAGAAAATATATTTTATTTGTGTGGCCGTGTATGTCTCGTAGTTAGTTACACAATGATTATTTTTGTAATCTTAAAAGTGTACACAAATTGCCAATATGAATTCAAACTTGTTTTGTCATGACTTTTACTATATTTTACTTATTTGTGTAACTTTTAATTAATGCTTGGGGCACCATTTTCTTTTCTGTTTCGGGCGGGGTTTGAACGTGAAGGCGCCAACCACCCCATAATCCCTATTATGTTCCGGCCCACGTGCTCAAGTCGCCTCAGTGGGTCACATTTAACCAGATCGGTTAAGCGCTTTGGTGTTGGGCAGATAAAATATTAATAGGATGCACAAAGGTAGGGATCTAGAGGAGCCATGCTGATCTGAGAACTATGGGCTAGCCAAAACAGTGCACCATCAGAGCTTTCAGTAACAGCAAAAATTCGTAATGTTAGTCCAAGCCGTTTGGTATAGGTGTATATCCTATGACTTGCCATTAGGTCTCAGATCAGCAATAGTTACTATTAAAAACAATCTTATGTAATTTTTGCACATGCAAATGGTTCATACATTTTAACAAAATACTAAACAATAAACATCACAATCGCTCACCTTCAATCATTCAGCGTGCAAACTAATACATTTTCTGGGCTTTGCTTGTAACTTGAGATATTCTTAATTAGAGAGCTTCTGTCTGTTAGTACATTATGCATCATGTTTGGGAGTGCTTGTTCACTATTGTCAGCTTATGTATAGTGCACATGATGAAATAACATCTAGGCAATGTAAAATACAATCTTATTATTTCAATGACTTTGGATTTGGAATGACCCTAGTTTTGGTTGGCTACTATTCTGTTGCTTACATTGTTGTCTGCCTTACCTATGTTTTGTGCAAGATGGCTGTAATATTTCTGTGGAACTGGCAAATGTTTGACAATTGGGCTTTTGGTAATAGATTAATAATCATTCCTTATGATTACTCTACTGATGAGTTATGACTGATGAGTGATGATATTTACATTGGAATTAACATTTCAGAAGTCTTCATTGACTGGAACTCAAGTTTCTGTGTCAAATAATAACTACTCTTTATGTTCTATGCAGAACTGTTTAACTTCTTCACAATATAGTGTGTATACCTATATCTGAGAGTAGAATTGCTGTGTTATTTGCGATTTTAAGCTAAATATGTATTACATTTGCAGAACTGCCAATCCACTTGCGCCTGACGCACCGGATATGACACAGTTCACTTCCGTGGAAGATTGGCTGGCCTCGATCAAGATGACCCGATACTTGGACAACTTTGATCGTGCGGGCATCACCAGCATGGATGCCGTCATTCGAGTCACTGTCAAAGAACTCACCGCTTTAGGAATCACGTTAGTCGGACATCAGAAGAAGATAATGAATAGCGTGCAAGCGATGAGGGCGCAAATAACAGCAAATTTATCCGAAGGATTTTTAGTTTAATGGAGTTTTGAAGAAAAAGTGAACAGAAACTAATGTGAACATGCCCGAGCCAAATTATTTTGCACTACAGACTGATTATTAAGTAAGTGCAGCTACTTATATGTAATATGCCAGGGTCCTAGTTTTACTTGGGATGATAAAACAAGCATGTTGACTACCGAGCCATTTTTCAGTGGTATTATTTCGACGTTTGTTTAGAGAAGAGATTTACATTGTAGGATCCACCTACGCATCTTCTTCACCGTACAGCCATTGTGTATGATCCACAATGATGTAGGAACAATGAACAATCGTCAAAATAAACATGAATTGTTTATAACAGTCTTATTGGTGTGATAACTTACCAGAGACTAGAATTTAATATTGTGATTTAAATTTCTGGTGTACTAATATATTAATATAATATTGTATTCTTTTCACTAGAACTATCTAAGAACCATTCCAGACATATATATTGTCTTGGGTTTTACTAAAACCACATTAAATGTTCAATACTATTATGTGTACAATTTTATTTTGCCATTTCACTATTCTAACACAAGATTGTATATGGTTGCCATATATATAAATACAACATATAGGTATCTCAATTTGCATTATGTCCATGCTAGCGCTCAAGAAAGATCTGAAATATGCACCTCAAAGGTTATATGTTGTGAAAATAATTGCTTTTCTTGTTTTATAAGAGTAGGCAAATAGTATTTATTTAAAAAAATTAATATGAACAAATTGAACTTCAGTTTATGAGGGTTACAATTTCATCTTAAGTTTGTATTTGACTTGGATAAAAGTTGTTTCATACCTAACTACCTATTTATTTTTGTATCTGCTGACTCGAAGAGTGATAACCATGCTGTTATAAGCTTCCTAGTTTCTATTTAGAAATATATTTCAAGCTCATATTAAATCTAGCATTCAATTTGAAATGTACTTTTAAAATGATATGCTTTAGCTAAGGGAGTCAACTTTTGGTATTGTTTTTCAACATTAGTTTGTTCAATTCATTTGGAAAAAAGTGAACGCGATTTGACAATGTGTGCTAGAGATCTGAAGCTAGTGTTCATCCTAGATTACATGAGAGGCTACCTATTCTGCAATTTGCCTTGGAAAGCTGACTAATTACAATAAATAACTAATACCCTACCTTTTTGTGGAAATTTAAAATTTTTTATCACAAATCATCTACACGTAAAATAATTGCTTTTGACATAGCTAATACAAAAATAACCTTTGGAGTGACTTTTCTGTAAATTTTACTAAGAATTGCTTCTAAAGATGATGTCTACTAAAATGACTCGTCAGTTTCGTCATTACGTGTTTTTCTGTACATTATCGATTGAGTGTGTAATCATTCACTAATCAACCAAACTCAATGTTGATGTTTGACAAAAGCTATGTTTTGTGCATTAAAAACAAAACAATGGTGTTTTTCTAATGGCGATGAACGAAAATTCGATGGGTAAATATCTTGAAAACATATCAGTGTGATATCCAGCAATTTTTCTAATTTACACTGAACAGATTCTTTCTGGAAAAGTACGTTCTTACTTACCACCGTGTTAATGGCTACAAGTCTTACCCAAAACTTGGTTTTATTTTATGTCTATTCTTATTATACAGTCAGGATTGTGAACAATATAATTGTGATCTGTTACATTTAAACATTTGTAATGTAATCGACCTAGTACCTACCTACTACTACCTACTCATTTATCGCCTGGTAGATTCGTAGTAGACAGCATATTTTAGCATAATTTTTGAGGTTCTGAATCTTGTTTTAATCACATTCAGTCACAGTTTGTACTAGGGACAATCGAAACTAATCATTTATTGTAAATTGTTTTATTTTATGAATGGAACAACATGGACTTAGTAGCTGAGCGCAAATGTTTTTGTTACTTACAAATGTAATGTTTGATATTCGAAATCAAAATGCAAACTTGCAGTGTTCAGCTCTTCAATCCTACAAATTGTAAACCATCAAAAAGCAATAATTATTACTGAATAAAATCGATGTGCTATGTACATAATTTATCTTATCATTATTAATTATTGTAACTATATATCTTCATAACATTTATTTCTCCGTTCTAAAAGTGTAAGAAAATTTCATTGTATGTACTAGAATTGAGTTATTTGCAGCTAAACGGCCCAAGCGAAAAAATATAATTTCTCATTTTGATCCATTCTCATATGAAGAAGCAGAAAGTTTACTATCTCAAATTTCTACAGTAGCCACTAAAAATAAGCAAAAGTGCATTTTGGCACTTAATTGTTATATTTTCTCTCATTTGTTTTTACTTCAAAGTTACCAACTATCGTGAATTATATTAAAAAATGTTTGAAAGTTTTGTTAAAGCTTTAAATGAACATGACTTATTATAAGAATTTACACACAGGTTTTTATATCTAATTTGAATGACAGGGACAGGATTGGGCTGTATTGGATCCAAACACCTCAATTAATATTCTGATATTTATTTTTAAATTTAAATATATCTGATGTTGAAAATGCAATACTAAAACGGTGCAAAGTGTGATTTTATTGAGAAATGAAAAATTATTTCAGAAATCATGGACTGATAGTAATTGAAAAAGAAATGATCAAAGTTTTGGAGTATTAACCAACTTTCTAAAAATTGTTTTAATTCGTAACATAAATTGTGTATAAAGATGTAAAATATTTGTAAAGATTACGAACTCAATAGCTTAAACTATTTGTATGTGAATTATTGTTGTCGAGTTATTTGACATTTCCTCTTCCTTCCCCACTTCCACACTAAGGTACTTGAATGTCTGTAATTTATTTCTTGCCTTAGGTACTTACTACTTACTACTTATTACTTAAATGAGTTTTTTTAGCAAATTAGCCACAATTTTTTACTAAAATGGTAACGCAATTTAATTTTTATACAATTATCACAAAAATGTTCCAATTTCGATAATTGTTGTTTTCTAACGATATGAAGATGACCCAAAACGCATAGAAATTGCTCGAATTCATATTCGAAATTCAAAATTTTCTCTAACCTACATACCTTGTCTTGGGAGAGGGGAGGGGGGCTCCCCCCAGAAATGACCCTTCGGTCATATAAACTTGTATATAGTACCACATGTCATTTGAACCTCAAATGAACTTCGAGACTGAAAAAGCACCAAATATGGAAGATGACACTGAAGGGATAATTAATTTTAACTAGAACGTCGTCGTCGTTTTAACACAACGTTCATGAAATAATCTTAATACTTAATTTTCGAAGTTCTCTAATCCGTATTAACTTATTCTTTGGTATAAAATTAAGTCTGCTCTAAACTGTGTGAGATGATAAGATTTGACACCAATTGGCAATTTGTAGTTTTGAGCACACAAACAAAAACCAGCTAGACTACAACATATATCGTACAGTGAGGTAATATTTCCAATTCAATATTTATTTACCTACGTACGTACCTACTTATTTCATAGAAAAATCACAATAATCTTGAACTTGATCTCAACAATAAATGTATCTGATATTCAAACATGTCTACGTCATAGCACGTGAATTGTAGGTGTACTCATGGAGTTATATAAATATAGCCGTTGCTTTTTCTATTATTTCGTCCTAAGTAAGTAGTACTATTGCCTATAGTTGATAATTTGATTCATATCAAATATACCTACGTTGCATTATAGCACAGGTTGCTACATCATGTTCATCTTTGGTTCATGTCGAACTGTAAAACTCTTGTCGATAACAAAACGGCAAGAGTTTCTTGCAGCCCACTAAATAACTTGCAGATTCGGCTTATGGATAATTGAATGGATCATTGAAATCAGATGTAGATCATTTGACTTTTTAAATGAAAATCATTGATTTAAATCAACACGAACAATATTGGAATTTTAAATGATTAAAAAAATTATGAATTATTCATGAAATCTTATAAATGGTTTGTCGGGTGGAAAACGCAAGTTGACAAAAATTAAGGATGTATTAAAATGCAGTCTTGCTAAGTTCACGGTGTAAGTAAGAGTTGTATGGGTTTCATAAAATGTTTCCTCACCTCACCTTTTTTTGTAAAAAAATATAAAAATTCGGTTTAAATACAATAATACATTTTCATATTTTAGAGCTAAAATTTCTGGATTTGTTTGACGCAACTAACCCAACAAATTAACAATAAATATTTTTTAAATCTTTAAAAAATATTTTATATTACTAAATCTTGATTTAGTTATGATTATGAACAGTACCTACTTACTGTTACTCTTGATCTGCCTAAATGTGTGATTGCATGCGTGGGCATGACTTTTGAGATTTCTCTTCATCTGACAAAAGAGTGAAAGTGTTAGATCATCATCATTCATCGCATCTCACTGAAGTCGGAGCTGAACGCAAGCAAGCGTCATCGATGAAATAACCCAAGAGCGAGTGCTGCTCTAATGCCCATGACCCGACATAACAAAGCATGCAGTCTTCACTTCACTCGAGTACAACAATGAGCATCCATGTCGCAACGCGTACTCACTATATAATACAAATTATGGCGATTTATTTTTAATACGCGAGTAGGTTTCTGATCGTGGCGATAAGAAATATAGAAATAATGTTTTTGTCGGTCAAAAGAGCAATCATGAATATGCACAGTAATTTATTTCTAGATCAGATGAGTGTATAAAACTTTCTCAATTTGATTTGTATGAAATAAAAACTAATGAAAATTAGCAACTGCCGAAAAATAACATTGGGGAATAAATCTACTCCCTATTAAGCCTGTTAATTTAAATTAATAATAGCCTAATTATATTCACATTCCATTAATGTGTTGTTTTCCCAACAATCATAAGCATATTGTATGTTCGCAATTGTGAAAACAACATCTGAATGTGACTGTAGCATAGTCTAAAAGCTAGTGGAGGAACCGCTTGTTTGCACCACTCGTCAAGCTCTGTACAGATGAGGCAGTTCCTTGCAGGTAAACATTTGATTGACATTTAAACATCAAGTTAAAATGGCATGTACCTCACACCGTGCTGTTTGGTCAACAAATAGAATAAGTACCTACCTATTTGAACTTTGAATATTTGAAGACGAGCGAGCCTGCATCACTCTTGAGTCTTGATCCATGCTATTGATTAACTGTTTCTTGTGCAATTATACATAAACAAAAATGCATTATACATACATTTAAATTTAATGTTTCTTTATTTCTTGGTGGAGACTTTATCAAAACATTTTGGTTTAACGTAAATTAACTTAATAAAATGTATTATACGTTGAACAATAATTAATTGTCATGCTTGAACAATGGTATTGGAATGATTGGTAGATGAATATCATTTTAACTATTAACTTAACCATTACCATATTCTCCATGACACAATTTCCTTTGCACAGACATAATAAAGTAGTTCGGGAGTGACTGTTATTGCTTGGGAACACGTGACTTAGAGCCTGCAAATTCACCTCTTACAGGCAAGAGTTGAGCAACTCACTTATTTGCTATTATGTTCAAGTCAATTGTTGCTGATAACAATAGTGAAATAAAACGTGTTCGCTCAAAACGATCAAACATTTCATTTAGTTTAGTTATATTAGCATTTTTTGTCTGGGGTTTAACGTCACACTGTTCTGCAGCGAGGCTAATGCATCCTCTAAGTGCTTCATATGGATAGCGTCAACATACATTTAGTAACAATAGTAATAAATAACGTACTGTTTTTAAAACACTCACCACACACACATTTGACACCAAACAAACATTATTTTTTAAGTTTAATGATTGCAGAAATGTGGTCATCAGTGGGGGAAATTATAAATATTATACAGCAAAACAGTCTCATGAGACTATTTTGCTGTAATATAATCTGAAAATGAAAAACGGGACGAACTCGTCCCCAGACACTGATAATACACGAACGAAAACAAAGGGGGCTGGGGGAGGGGCTTCACGTCTTGTGAAATGACCATAATGGAAAAATAAGAATGTAAATTGAAATGTTCCCAGCTGCAGTTGCACTCTTTAATTTAATGAGAAGTGAGAACCATAGCTGGTAATTTTTCACATTTTATTTAACAACATGATGTAACTATTCTGTTGTTTAACGTGTTTATTGTTTATACCTGACAACTGGCTGAGTATAAAACGTTACTGATCAGAAAAACGTGGACATTCATGTTGGAAATGTGAACTAAACGTAGTTTCATGTTTTTTTGTTGGAAAATATCATCCATTTATTTGTCATAATATTATCCTGACTGGCTATTTTCAAATACCGCTCCAAAATATTAGTATCTGTCGCATACATGTTGGCAAATCACGTGATTTACAATTGTGTTATAATCAGTGTCAAACTTTGGATTTATATTTGAGTAAGTGTCGATAATCAATATTATTATTTAAATTAGGTCCCTGCGTGTTTTCACCCAATGATGATAGGTAATCCTACTTAATCTAATATACACAGTGACAGGGCTGGATTTAAAATAATTAAGCGAGCGGAGCGAGCGTCTCCACTTGACTCTTGCGGCACTTTCTCTGTGTGTGTGTGTTTTTTTGTCGCTTCAACCCAGGTCGCACCGGTCAACGTATCGATCTGAAATTTTGCACACACCTTCATCTCATACTAACTTAGACCTGTATAGTTTTTGAGAAAGATCCGTCCATAAATAAAAAAAATCGTGTTTTCCCATATAAATAGCATTGTAGGTTCGAGGAGTCCGTTGCGGCCGCTCGATGCACCCCATTCAAAACAAACTCGGAAGCAGTCAGCTGTCTATAGATTATTGTTAGAATACGTTTTACGGTTAAATAGGTATAGTTATAGCAATACCTTTGAGGTTATAGTTTTTATTTTATTTTAACTGATAGTATAGGTATTTATTGTTTATAAAAGTTTTAACATGCAGTCTTACTTTCAATCCTTTCAAATGCTAAGCAAATTATTTGTAGACCGGCGAAATGTCTGCTTGATTGTAGAAATAGATTGGTTGGTTGGTTGATAAATGAAATTACGTTTATGAATTATTTTATTTATTCAGTCAATACGTTATATTTATAGTTACAATACAATGTGTTGGGTAATAGGAAATTGCTCTATTGTACGGAACGGCAAGTAACTGTTTGAATACTATTTCTTAAATTATGTCATGTTGCCTATTTTGTGAGTTTCAATCTCTGTATTTATCTGTATTGTTTATTTATCTGTTTTGTTTCTGTAATTATTATTTGGAATAAATCCCTTTGATACACACCTAAATACTCCAAAAAATACACATGAGTGTGTGTCTGTTATTAACTTGCAATGAGACACAAATGCAGTTATTTTTTATATAATTTAGTGGATCGTGCTTCTAGCCTTCAGTATATTATTGCCGTGTTTTAAGGAATTATGGTTCGAGGTTTTGCACGTATCCGTGCTCGCTTATCAACGCGTTACACAGAGCGTTTTCCTAGTATACATTTTACATCCTCCGAAGAGTGGGAAGTAGCAGGGGTTTGGAAAGTTTGGAAAGCTATACAGATTAAATTCATAATTAAATTGAACTCAATTGTTACTCCGACACCTTACAACGGCATCATGGCAAATTAAATCTACGGCATAACTCTGGGACGCTTCCTAGAACTTTTAAATTCCCAATTCTGGGAATCCGATTTAATGCAATGTAAATGTTTATGGATTACATCAGAATGGAATTGGGAAAACGTTCTGGAATAGGGCCCCTGGCGTTTGTCACGATTTCACAGCTGACATAGGAGATTCTATTTGAAGCAGACCAGACCAGCATAATAATTGGTACTATCCATTCATAAAGTAACAAAAGTCGCCAATGAGAGCCATTCTATTGATAGCTCACCATGACAATTGGCAGTGAAACGTTACCAATTGCCAACAATGATCTGCAAAATGCGAAATGTTTTCATAATTCTTTCAATAGCATTAGAAATTACATAAAACTTAATAATTCGACAGATTTTAAGTGATATAGTCATTTGGGAATTATTAGATAACTTGATTGGGCAGCATCTCATAATTCTCCTCTAAGCCTCGCCTTTCACTTCGGCGCATATTGGGCAGTGTCTCCGCAAGTGAGATACTGAAATTCACGTGAAACCACAATCAAGACAGTCAGGTACTGCTCTCGAACACGGACCTCTCCATGTGTGGAAACTAATCAACGTGCAAATTATTTATATTATATATATATTTTTTATTTATTTATATTATTTATAAAAATTTTGTGGTATCAGCACCACTCAGCCTAGTCGTTAGTCTTACACCATAGGAGCGGCTGTTCATAAAGTATGCCACGCAAAATAGGCCACTTTTTTCCCCCTCCCCCCGTTGTCACAAGTTGTCACACTTTAGACAGCCCCCCCCCCCCCCCCCCCCCTAAAAAGTATGTCACATGCAGACCCCCCTCCACCCTAGTCCCTACAAAAAACACAAAGTTCATATTTTCACTAGTTCTTGATTTATTGCAAAAATATATTGAAAGAATGAGAAAATTCTCATTGAGGATTTTCTTGACGAGAAATTCCTCGAGAATGGTCAAATCCTAAAGAGAGGGAAAATTCAAATCTCAGCTGAGAATATATCTTTTTGGTGAAACGTAAAAATGAATATAGAATTGATACAACAATAAAGTGTGACATCACGCTAGACCGCCCTCCCCCCTCACCCCTGTCACAGATTGTCACGGTGAAGCAGACCCCCCCCCCTCCCCCCTGAGGCGTGAACAGCCCCTTACAGGTATGTTATAATTTTGAGGTATTATTCACCCGACCAAATATACCAAATTTGCCAACAATAGGAAGGGTAAAGTTCCAGTACAAATTTCCTTGACATTTTTGGTAACATTTCCGACACTCCTGAAAAGATATCCAGATTTTATGTGAGAATATAAAAGTGTGAACCACAACTGAATATTGCTTCAGAACTTGTAATTGACCAATCTTTGTCCCATCTGTAAGGCGTCTTTCCCGGTGGCTGCTAAACACAGCAATGTTTGATGTGGATGCCTTTGCAGTATCGTCTAATATAGATACTGCATTTACAAGGCTCACGAGATCCACTTGATTGTCAATAATTATCTTTTTTACACATTAATTTATTCAAACGTTCTTGGTACCTATAATAAGTTATTGAAACTTGATAAGTAGTAACAATTAACAAGAAAAGCTTTTTCAGAGACATAGTTCATTATTGTTATTTAATTGAGGTACTAATTGCCATTGAGGATCTGGCCTTGTTAATTTCAATTATATATCTTTCATTTGTTTATTAGTTTACTTCACTTACTTTTTGTCACAGGAGATAAGTTTTTAGTGTTTAGTACAACCGTGTTCAT
Source organism: Leuctra nigra (assembly GCA_934045905.1). Lineage (NCBI taxonomy): Eukaryota > Metazoa > Arthropoda > Insecta > Plecoptera > Leuctridae > Leuctra > Leuctra nigra. The sequence continues at coordinate 9,467,924 of OW203763.1, read as the reverse complement.
TATATTGTTATAACTTATATTGAATAGGATACAAGGGTATTGAACAATAACAATAATCAGCAGTAAACTTCTGCAAATCTCGCTATATCTCGAACGCATTGTAGTGTATCAATCAGGTCAAAATTATCAAACAAATCTTAAGGCAATCTTGAGGATAGGGCGTATATATTTTACCTTTGGTATTTTTCATGCAATAAAAAGGATGAATGTAGATCATTAGGTACACCACAGATATAGTGTATTGGTTGAGTTACAAATAAACTAATCAAAATACAAGAAATGCATAAATTTGAGGAAAATCTATCAGATTTCTCTTATTTGCCTCTCTCGCAATATTGATTTCGTTGTGACCACAACAATTATCTTTATTATGGAAATATGTTTTGCCAATCATTAGCAGACCAGAATTATTTCTTGGGGTCGCGGGATTTCTTTAAATATAATTTTTATTTTTTATTCTTAGTACTGGGGATTTGGTAAAATTCGGGAAAATACATTTAAGTACCTAAGTAATTCCCTTGTCCACGGAATGCGACTGTCATAGAAAACAATGGTGGTCTCTGGTGGGGCACCAAATTTTCAAACTATATATATTTTCCATTTGTTTGTATACTACTTTGCATAATTTAATACTTTTAGGAGAAAGTACAATCAATTATAAAAATACGTAATATAAATGAAATCCAACATTTGTCCGTGTCTGTGCGCCCCGGACCCGCATGTCTACTAGCAGAAAGCATTCTTTGCCCGAGGTGTCTAGGGCCGGCCCTGGACAGATCCAACTTCTGGGAATGAATGCCCGAAGAAGCCCGAAGTATGCGGGCACATGCTCCGGGGGGCACATGCTTCGGGGACATTCCGGATAGGTACACTTAAAAACAAACTAAAAACGGTATTCGAACAAAACGGACTGGCTGCTGGTCAGGTTTCTTGACAATCAATCCTTGTTATTATCAATGAAATCAGAGCTCACCTACAAGAGTTAGTGTTGCGTTAGCACAGACTTCATGGGATGATGCCATCAAACCATATCAGCCAATCCTTTTCTTTCGAATACCGTTTATTATTTGTTCGAGTGTAGGGTCGTGGAAAAATGTGTCGATCATCCCTACGCTTTTACCATCCCGCCATACAACGGAGCGCTGGTATACCACTGTACGATCTCCGTTGTATGGCGGGAGGGTATAAGCGTAGGGATGATCGAGATATTATTCCAAAGCTGTACCTAAGTGAGTCCCCTTCTGTTCCCGATCGTCAAGTGAAGCAGATCGCTCATCACTCAAGTCACTCATCGAAGTGACAAACGCAGTGGACAAGTGATCATTGTTGATCTCTCATCGCACATCACTCAAGAAACAAAATATTTTAAAAAGGACCATCTCAAGAATCATTGAAATGGTCTTCGGGCCTTCTACTTCGGAGGTTGCAAGTTTATATCGGGTATGATTCCGTCGCACATTAAATCAAGTGTTCATGACGTATTTGCTCACCTGACACAAGCTGTTCCATGGAAGTGGGAGAAAATGGACAACTAGTTTGCGAGAACCTTTGCTTGTGCGTCATCTGTGATTTATTCCAGTTAATAAACAGCAATGTTATGAAGTAATTAGGTACTTTGATATACGTAATTATATTTAACTTGTTCTATATTTTATTAGAATTTTATAACCGGATTTTAAAGGCCGGTTTTACCTAGGTTTTACAAACCAGAACAAATCCGGTGAATAACTTGATTTTCAAGGTCTTTCATTGGTTGGATGGTTTTTGTAGTTTTCAGAAAAAGATTTTGTTTTGTTTTGTATGTTTATAATTAGAATATAACATTTACGAAATATTTAGAACAACATCGCATAAAGCCGCGTCCACACAGACCGTTTTTTCGTTTTTCGTTTTCCGTTTTTTTCTTACCGACCAAATCACAAGTCCAGAAACCGCTCACGGAAGACTTTATGATTGGTTAAATGAAAAAAAAGAAAAACGCAAAACACAAAAACGGTCTATGTGGACCCGGCTTAAGGCACCAAAACCATCTAAAAAATCGCAATCTCGAAAAATGTGTTTGTCAATCAATGATCATATATATGATCATTACCTCTAAATTTCACTATATAGTATGTAGTGAAATTTGGAGGCATTATATATAACGTTAAATTATATATGATTTTCACATATTATCAACCATCTTACACATATAATATTTTCTTCATTACATACTAGTTGCAATTTCATGTAGATTGATAATGTTGCCATTTTCTTTGTATGTGAGGATGTGATTTTGGAGGAATATACCTACCCCTGCCCATGGATACTAACCCTCGAAGGTTACATCACCTTCCCACATATCCCTCGATCTATAGTTTGACACCATGAACTTTTAACCCTCTTTCCATGGTGATACTAGATACTCTGATACGATAAGAACGAGGATAAGAAGCAATAAGAAAGGGATGTTCGTATATTATTAGTTATTACTGTCTTTAAAACAATCAATCTCAGACCAGGAATTTGCAATTATTCTCTAAATGCATCTAAATGTAATTGCTTCAATTCATTTTGTAATACTTTAATACATTATGGTCATAGTACCCTAAAGTTAATATGCCTATCAATATCATATGTTCATATGTTAATATCATATAATATATGTTTAAAGTTTTAATTTCAATATATGTAATGAACAGTGGACTTGGAGTAATGTCTTGCATTTTCCTCACTAGAAACAAAGAAACCCTTATTTTGTTCTAAAATCTTGTAAGAAGTTGTACGCATGAATGGGGTTGTTCATGCAAAACTATTGTAGATGGCGCTGCTGTTCTAATCGTCCGGGAGAGAGCCAATCAAAATGCATCTAGCGGAATGGAAGGTTTTTAAATCTTGGCGGGAGTTTGATTCATAGATCTTGGATTCAGAAACCAACCAATCAGAGAGAGATACCTCCATTGCTGCTAGCGCTGCGAGTGAGAGCAAATGGCAGTGAACAACCCCATTGAGTTTGCCGCGATCGAGGTCAGCCGGAGGTCACGGACAATACAACTGTACGGCAATCAGCTGTGAAGGGGGCGTGGCCAAGTGTTGCTTTGGCCCGACGCCCAGCAAACAGCGAACAGCGATGTGGTGTTCACTTCTTACAATCTATCCAGAGCGCAAACACGCTCGAAGAAACCTCTCAACGCGTCTAAAAGAGAAGGAAGTTCGTACAACGCAGAGTGCTTTTCAATCTTGACAATCAATAGGAAAACAATTTTAAGGCTTCAAAGTTCGTATTGTAATTAAATAAGTGAAGTGTGACTCATCTTCAAGAAACGTTTAAATTAACAACTTCTATGATTTATAAACATTATATCTACTATGTGTCTTTCACAATATTCCCACTATTAATTAATCGATTTGTTAGTCATTGCCCTCAGGATAATAACTTACTGGATGCATTTTTCTGACTACTTGTGTGCAATCTTTGATGCCGTTGTATATCGTGGATTAATCCACACTTTCATTTGAATTGTTGCACTTGACGTGTGGGAAGGGGAGTTTTTCAAAGTGCCGAATTGCGTGTGTTTGTGCGAGAATGGCACTGTCAGGGGTGGCTGTCGATGGCCCCAGTGATGATGGTTCGTCAAAAACACCGCTCAGACGCAACACTATGAAACTATCACATCTGCCAACCCGTCCACCAATTGACATTGAGTTTGCCGATTTAACTTACACAGTACCCTATGGAAAAGGTAAGACACAAGAAAAAGATTTTAAATTTAAGTACCTATAGATACTTCGTACGATTCTGTGAGTGGCATCCTATAAATGCATAATTTTGTCACCCAAGGATCCCGGAAAAAGTTTTGTGTAATAATTTACATTTATATTTATTTATACTAATTTAATGTTTTGGTTGGGGTACCATTTTTATTTAGTTTATTACAAACCTAGATTGAAACAGCGCCGAAAATTGTAAAATGTTTAATATGTACTACACGTGCAATGCATGCTTGTTTATTTGTCAATGTCTTATGAACAAGCGCATGGCGTTTGCAATCGGTTTGCAAGCAAGAAGGAACTGTCTTGCAAACAGAGATCATTATCGCATAATATTTAGTTGGATAAACCGAACACAATAAGTGTGTATAAGTATTCTATTTAAATTAACGTTCCATTTATTTTATTTAAATAAAGATAGCGCTTGGGTAGTTGTTGACACTAGATAAATTCACACAGATAAAATTATATTGAGTGATTAAGATAGTTTCGACATAATAGTTCTTCTCATGACGAAAAATACCAATTTGTATGTGTAAAATATATAATACTAATTTATAAATTTGCTCATGACATAAGTGTCAACTCGAATTTCATTTTACATTTTCGACTCGTGAGATAAAATGAAGGGCGGTTAGCCAAAGTGCCAGCATACTCATGATAACAAAGGCAAGGATTACCTAATGAGAATTTATGAAACGCGAATAACGAACTGGCAATTCACTCAGTCTATACTTGGTGAATTGAGACAGTCTTGAATGAACCCAACTGAAGGGAACTGTTACATTATTACTACATTTAGCAGTTATATAACTACGAATCTTGATTCTTCACTTCACATCATACGCGGAACCTAAAGTCGAGAACAAAGTGACCTACTAATAGCAATACAGCCATGCTGGGTTGATAAGAAGCAGTACCAAGCCTTGCAAGAAACAAATCGGAGATTGTTAATAATACGAATTATTTTAGATTCTATACGATCCAGGATCTTGGCTTTAATTAGATGTGAATGTAGAAAAGGGGATAACACTGGGGATACAAGAAACCATGGTTTATGGAGAAAACAACGTAGGTATAACGAATCGTTACTGAAAAAAGTTGTGTCACTTTGTAAATAAAACAGCAGCTGTTATTGATTTACTATGGTTCCGTTTTTTAGTATAATTTAGAACAGCCTATATTCATGTACTTTCTTCACTCTACATGCGAGTCCGCAGAGTCACTGGATAAAGTTACAACTTTTCTTAGCCTGTATAATTAGTAATTAATTACCATGTTTAATTTAAATGATACCATAGGATTTGTAAAGCTTCTAAACTTATTTCTCTACACAATTTTAAAAGTTTAGAAACGTCAGTATTTGCATAACATTCGTGCACAAATTATACAAACATTGTACAAGAGAATAATAAATGTATAGTTAGTTTGACAGTAATTTACAAGTAAATGTGCGTGTATATTGTACGTACCTACTAAGTGTACTACTACTTTATGGTACTACTTATCACGTTATAATACCATCAATTCCATTGACATTTCGTTGGCTTGGTTTCATTGCATGAGAATTGAGACTTCTATCTTCAATGCTTCTTCTATGTAATACGCTAAATTAGAGTTTTCTATAAAGGATTTAGAATGACAATGCATTATTTTAAGTAAGGACTTAGTAAGGAGTTGTGACTTTTGAAGGATAATGTTGAAAAAGAAGGCGTGAAAGGCCTTGCATTTACTTTGTAGTGGAGCGGCTGTAGGCTTCAGAAATCTCTTCGTTCCATTCCAATAATAGCGAAAAGATACTTAAAATTAAAATAATTCTTAGCGTGTCAGAAAAGTAGTGTTAATCAGCATTTTGATCACGGATCAATCATTTCTAATTTAATTTCTACGAACTGAACCGTGAAAACCGACTAGGAACCTTCACATTATCAAGTTTCCCGACAAATGCTTGGATGCGAGTGTTGTTGAGTCATCAAATCGAACTTAATAGTTATTTAGCGATGTGTAAATATTAATGTTGCTCTCCATAGTGTAGGTAATTAAACACATATGAAATGTTTATCGAGTCTGAAAGGAAAATCTACTTGGTAATTTCCATCTCCAGTTTTCTTTCATTTCTCAAGTACATAGATCACACTATACAATTCAAATTGGGCAATTTCAATTTCTAAACAATGAAATAGCGTTTTGAGTGAAACTCAGAAATCAGATTGGCTTCTGATTGAAATTGTCCAATTTGAATTATATAATCGCCCAATTTCTAGACAGTTAAGTTGTATTATTCATGAAACTCTTAAGTCCGTTCGGTGTATAGTGATTGAAATTGTATAATTTGAGTTGCATGGCCTAATTGATATGGTCCTGATACAGATAAAACACACTGCAAGAAGGATGTGTCTTAACGTATGCTAGGACGATTGCGTTGGTTAGACTTATGGAAGAGATTTGAGGTCATCTGGTCATTGACTTCATATGAATGATAAATATTAATCAATTTCAACCGCATAATTTCTTACTTTGTGTTCATTTACAGAACGAGAGGAGGTAATTTATGTTCAAATTGGAACAAAGGACGTTACATATCACATGCTTTAACATAAAGAACTTGTGTGGATTATATTTGCATACTTTTCAACCTTGCAGCGAGTTAGGAAGTCGAAATATGGTATTGTTTGTGTGTGTGTTGATTGAAATGGCAGTAGTTCATTAATGATGTTCATAAACTGCATTCTTAAAAACACGTCTCCTTGATACTGTGTTTTTTCCATGTGTTTATGTTTAACATTGTGTGAAGGACTGTCAACAGCTCCAACCATGCACTATAATTAATAAGGACGGTAAAGGAGAAAATGAATACTCGTACAAGTGATTCCATTTCCATATTACATACAAGCAATGTTTAGAGATTAATATTATGATTAATCATTCAGCCAAGTACGAAATAGTTTGCCTTCTTAGATAATTTAATTTGAATGTAAATATAAAATAACATCACGTATTGTAGTGCAGTTCACTATTGTCCAAATGTATGGGTCAATTGTGCAAATTGTGATACAAGCATGTTAATGTGTGTACTTTTACTACAAAATGTACTAAATATACTCAAAATATTTATGGCCCCAAACTTGAGATTGATTTTATATCTTAATTGTTTAATTGAAATCTAAATTAATCAATTTTAATTAATAAAAAACGTGGTTTATATTTAAAGTATAGTCATACATTCATGAAGATTCAGTAGTTACTTACATTAAATTTTAAAATTTCAAAAAGTCGCAAATGACTTTAAAAAGTGTGTTATTAACTTATTTGGCATTTTATTGTATTAATTTAATTAATTCATACGAAAGTTGCAGGAATTCAGCTTTAGAATACACATAATTTCATGCTTGTGTCACAATTTGCGCAATTGTTCGACTAGTGAATTGGACTATTGAATTAGTATATCGTCGATGTCCTACTTGAAGTGATTGACAAGGAAATTTGTCTTGAAATAATGAGTTTGTAACAAGATAATTAATCTAGATTTAACTATTTTATCTGGAAACTGATATTAGATGAGGGTCTAGATCTGCATGCTTTCCTTCCAAGTTCCAGCATATTTCTTTTGAGCATATTAGTTGGGCACTATCCCAGCATTGTCACGCACCTGTCTGAAGCTCGGTCTAGTGCTTTGCTCATGCGCAGTCTTATTAAGTTATTATTATGCAGCGCGGTGCCGAAAGTAAAACGTAAAACTGATAGTTGTAGTTGAATATACAAATCATTTCTGCATAAACAGTTGAAAAATCTTTACAAAAAAAATCTTTTTCTTTTGAAAAATCTTACATCAAGAAATAGTACTAAATAATTAACACCAATTATTTAATTATTAGTCTCTCCTCTCAATTGAGTCATAGGACCAATTTCCTGAATTGAATCATCCATCTAACTGCACTCGGCCCTGACATTTATACAATTACCCCATCATGTATTACGTGCAGCTACACACATGCAGGGACCCGAGAGATCACTCTAGTATAAGATAATATGAAGATGCATGAAGACAGTTGAGAATACTTTGGTACCTTGGTACCTTGACATACCTTGGTTTAAATTGTGAGTTGATTGATATCAAATATACGAACACTAAAATTTCCTTACAGCAATTGCTAACTGGAAATGTGTTGCTTTGACCAGTTAGTGATCCACTTTATTTCATTATTTTAAAAAATCTTCTCAAAGTCCCTGTATGTGTGGATACTTGCCAGTTTGCTTGCAGATTGCTAATATCAGAGTAAATCACGATATGACACCAGCCACATATTATTTATATCATCATAATTCAATAAGAATTGTATAGCTCCGTAACCATACTGAAATCAATATATTTTAAAATATCGTCACGTTAGTCATAATAAAATATTTTTACACACAAACAGGTGAGCATTTCATCTCACCTTTGAAATTGCTTCGAACTGCAGGAAAGTTCCCCAAATGGCAATTATTATCTGTTAATAGTTTTGTGTCTTCTTTGTGGATTGAGATGAAATTTGTCTAAGTACTTGAAATTGTACAAACCTGACACGCGTTTCTGTGAACGTGTTATACAGAAACCGTATTCTTCCTCGTTTCTAATGCTATGCAGTACACGCTCTTTTACCAACTACTCTCTCAACATCCTAACATTTACAATGCACTAATTTACCCTAATATATTCCACGTCCACTGTCACCGTTAACTTTATTGTGATATTCATTTATATAGCAAGTGAAATGATTTTATATCGATCGAATGTTTGAAACATAATGGTTCTAGTTCGAGTTGCATGCTGTTAGACGATCAACATGAAAGTTGTTGGTCGTGGTCCAGGGATTAAGCAGATATTTCGGATGGGATACAATTGCTTCTTTGAATGATAATAACCAAGCATAAATAGAAAGCACGTATTTTAAGAGAGAATAAAAGCTCTGACCTAGAATTGGTAGAATTGAAGAATATATAGAATTTATGGATAGAATATGAAAACATAGATTTTAATAATACTAAAATGTGGGGCTTTGTTCACGGTGCAAGGAAATTATGAACATTATAACTCATCTCATTTTAATAGAATATACCGGGGGTCTACTAGGCATCTGAAAATCATCATATTCATCGATTGAACATTTCAACTACTAGAACGATTTCGTTAACTTTTAATAACTTTCAAGTTATTGTATTGAAGATGAGATTTAGAAAACGCTCAGGAGATTTGCACAGTGTTGGTATGAAATTCATTTTAACCAGGATGATTCAAATGATCTGCCGGTTTCACTCATTTCATTTTTGTCCCATTTGCTCTTAATTTCAAAACTTGTGAATACACTTTTAAACTTCCTACTTTAAAAGAAATCAGACGTCAGTCTTGATCATACCAAATCTTCTCTCCAACACAGGTCTAAGATAGAGCCTTTTTCTTATTGTAACTATATATGGCACAAGTCCAAATTCCAATACTTATTCACAGAGATGGGCAAAGATATTTTAAAATGGAATCTATATGGAAACTATTAGTTTCGAAAAATGCACAAGGTATAGGTAAATATGTTAGGAAAAGTTAAAAATCAAACTCAAACTCAAAATCAATGTGGCGAAATGTACAGATGTACCTACTACAAGTGAAGATCTATTTTTTAAGCTTTTTATATGTTGGCTGTCTTCGAGCCTAATTTTTACAATATTAGTAAAAATTTGCCTATTTTAACTGTCGAGCCACAAACACATTCTTGGATGCTGTTCAAATGTGAATCTTAAATAAGTTGAAATATTTAAAACATAAATATACTTACTGCCGACCAAAAGTTCACAACGCAAAAGTCGAGATTTATTTGCTGTTCGGTTCGGAACAGGACGGTTCAATTATCATCCCTGTACTATCTGTTCAACCATTTTATAAGGTAATTATTATATGACAAACCAACGTTATAACACCGAAGAGTGTACTTATACGAGTGAACTTAGCCTTGGGAACTAGAAGGAAGTGATCACGCGATCTGAATATCACCATGGTTTTCGTGGTGTTTAACGTCGCACTGGTATGCAACTAGGCTAATAGAGACGGATAAATGATTGTGATGATGAATAGGTAAATATGGACGGACGGTGGGAAGAAGGCGACCGTGGCCTGATAGTATAGGGAATCTTCACAGTATTTAGCTCGACTGAAGACAACTACGAAACAACCTCAGACCAGTATACCACGTCTTCGCAGACTGATTTTATTCTTTGATCGAGAGATTCTTTTTTAAATTTCCTGATCTCTCGACTCTCAAAGTCAAAGTCAAATCCTCTCCATTACAACTGTTTCTGCGAGAATGATTGTAGAAATCTTTGGCACCTCCCAAATGATGGTCTTAGCGAATTTGCCAACTTCACAATCAATACCGAGTTGAAACCTCAATTGCCATGTCCAAATAGAAAACAACCCAAATGAGGTCCGAGCTCTGTCTGCATTTCACTTCATGGATGATCTCACTATTAAATCGCAAATTTCTACGTAAGATAATGACATCATCGTGGTATGGCTCATCAAACCTGCTTGGTTGTTGTCGAGAGTAGAGAGAGAGAGAGAGAGAGAGAGAGAGAGAGCCAGAATGCCAGAATCATGGTGCGAACAGGCCCAGCACCCAGCAGCTTCCGGCCATGTACCACGATCCATGGTTCACGATCAACACCTCAACACATTTCCTGCCATTACTCAACTCATCTTTATAATGCACATTGCCTCATGGGAATGGGAACATTGCAAATGGGAATAAAGTTGCCTCATTTAAATACTGCTAATAGAAAAACGCTTCGTGAACACTGTTATGCGAGACGTTTTCCCTCATGTAGTACCACTCAAGGTACCACTACTATCACTGCTCTACACCACACTACTTCCTACTGATGGGTAACCTTACACTACTACCCACTCACTGCAGATATAAGATATTATCATCATAATCGTATTTTCAATAATAATATTATAATAGTAATACCATAAAGTAAGTAATATAATTTTAGTATTCAGTCCAGCAACTATTATAATTTATAATTAATTCATAATGCCATAATCATCGTGCCATTATATTTTCAAGTATTGTGATTTTAAGAAACATTACTTTTAATATGTTACTAACTATTTCAATACTATTCGTCACAATAAACAATCTGAATCTGCCGTGAAAATAAACCCCAATAAATTGGAGTAGTCCATTATAGTCAATTTTGACATTTATATAAAATACGTCTATTTTCGATATAGATACCTAAGATACCTAAGATATAACTCTTTTATTTCTTGACCGATTTCGCCGAAAATTAGACAATTATAATTATTGATCACAGAAATTTTGCTAAAAACTACTTATAGGTACACTCAAACCAATAAAAATTGGTACACGAAAAGAAAAGGATTGGCTGCTGGTAAGATTCCTTGACAATCAATCCTTGTTATTATCAATGAAATAAGATATCACCTACTAGAGGTGGATGATGCGTTAACACAGCATTTTCTTTTCGATTACCGATTTTTATTGGTTATTACTATACCTATACGAAATTTGAGAAGGTCGATAAATGTGGCTTGGGTGGTGCCGTCAAACAAACAAACAAACAAACAAACACAGGGGAAACAACTTATTCTCTCCCTTAATTATTAGTATAGTCATAAGACTGTCGGCATACGAATTAAATTTTCATCACCTAGAATGAATCTTGATATTTTGATTTTTAGATATTGTTTTAAGTGGACACATTTTTTAATGTCGTGTTATTTTAATACATTTTACCATAACTCTTGCGACGTGTCAATGGTCAGCAGACAAATCAAATGTTAAAAACAAAACACTATTAAATAAATGACAACAAAAGATCAACATCATTAACTTCGCCTATTTGACCATTTCAACATGCTACTCTCGCCTATTCGACCATTTCAACATGCTACTCTCGCCTATTCGACCATTTCAACATGCTACTCTCGACTATTTGACCATTTCAACATGCTACTCTCGCCAAGTTGATGGTTTCAACATGCTACTCTCGCCAAGTTGATGGTTTCAACATGCTACTCTCGCCTATCTGACCATTTCAACATGCTACTCTCGCCAAGTTGATGGTTTCAACATGCTACTCTCGCCTATCTGACCATTTCAACATGCTACTCTCGCCAAGTTGATGGTTTCAACATGCTTCTCTCGCCTATCTGACCATTTCAACATGCTACTCTCGCCAAGTTGATGGTTTCAACATGCTACTCTCGCCTATCTGACCATTTCAACATGCTACTCTCGCCAAGTTGATGGTTTCAACATGCTACTCTCGCCTATCTGACCATTTCAACATGCTACTCTCGCCAAGTTGATGGTTTCAACATGCTACTCTCGCCTATCTGACCATTTCAACATGCTACTCTCGCCAAGTTGATGGTTTCAAAATGCTACTCTGGCCAAGTTAATGGTTTCAACATGCTACTCTCGCCTATCTGACCATTTCAACATGCTACTCTCGCCTATTTGACCATTTCAACATGCTACTCTCGCCAAGTTGATGGTTTCAAAATGCTACTCTCGCCAAGTTGATGGTTTCAAAATGCTACTCTCGCCTATTTGACCATTTCAATATGCTGCTCTCGCCAAGTTGATGGTTTCAAAATGCTACTCTCGCCTATTTGACCATTTCAACATGCTACTCTCGCCTATTTGACCATTTCAACATGCTACTCTCGCCAAGTTGATGGTTTGAATTGCACATGATTTGCGGTTATTGAGACACTACGTTTTTAGGAAAACCACGACAATTACTTGAATACTATTTTTTCTAGAATCTTAACTTATAATCGATTTTGCTTCAACTTTGTGGTATTTTCTTTTAAAGTTGTGTGTTTTCGATATACATACTTATTTGCAAATAAGAAGTTGCAGTAAATATAATTCTACCGAGCAATCAAAATTGTTTTCTTGGGACCTGTGTCGCATGATTTGTTAATATAATTGTTTATTTGATGGTAATTTAAAGAAACAAAGTGCATACATGCTTTTAATCCCAATTGAGCTCGGGAAGGATTAAGTACCACGCGCACGGGTCTGAACTTCAGACTGCATTCTTGCTATTACGTGTCGATTGGAGTTGCACTGTCCCATGTGTCTGAACGTCAACATGACACAATTATCACCTTAATAGGTTCGACCAGGCGCTGGCCCGTGTATCAATTCCTCATTTGGATGTCAGTTGTAATTTACCATTACAATTACACTCAACACTGTAAGCACCATTTATTGACCAAGCCAATTTTCAACTCTAATTACACGTTAATTTTAACTGACCTTGACAATCTTTGACAACCATTTTAAACGATTACAAGAAACATTTTCATCAATCAATGAACTTATTTATCCATGGGCCAATGGCTCAACGAACATACCACAATTCCTTGCATAATACCACTGTCAATGTCATTTAGAGTGAATTATTCAAGAGTGTGAATCTGGAATCAATACTGATCAACGTGGTTCCTACACTGGTTTTCACTATATTTGAGCCTCTTTTACATAGGAAAACATATCAGTAATTTATAATTACATAATTTGTCACTTTCCTAGTTTTTCATTTTGTTTGTGTTACTGTTCTGCTACGAATATCGTGATAAATGTGTGTCGCGGGGGGGGGGGGGGGGAGGGTGGGGGGGAGGGGTTGGTCCTTATGATCATTTTGTATTAATAAATCCATGGAGAGAGACTGAATAATAACGCTTCTCCTAAGTCAGTTTGAACTAGGGAATGGAAATGAAATAAACGTAAAACACAGCTAAACAATAGGAAGTCGGGACCCTCGCATGTACATCCTGTGATTTAAATTCTTTCGATGTTAACATAGCATTTAAACATTATAAACGTATTGTCAAAATAGGTATTTTTAAAAAATTCCGCGAGCTGGGCATTTCCTTTCATTGATCCCAATTACGTGCCTCTTCTTTTCATTGTTAGAAAATTGTAATCATTAAAAAAATATCAGTTTACATTGTTAATTCAATTGCATTTGTTATTTAATTAGTTATATCCTCCATATAATTGGTACTATTACATAAGTATGGGTTCGTATAAAATTGAAGGCCTAACGTGCTAATAAAAAATGAACCAGACAGTGAAAACTGATCCAAATACTACCGAACCAATACCATGGAGCTTGGCCAAGGACAGCCCAATCTTTCCGTCACCTGTACCTACTTGTCTTTCCGGGTAAATAAGACCTATCAGTAGCAACTTTTCGTAGATTCGCAGCGAGTAAACGAGTTTCTTTTGCGATGTGCAAATATTTGAACAATAAAATCTACACGACTTGCAAACTTTCTTTTTCATACCACTTTTAACTTATTAGCACTGGGAAGTAAATTGAGTGAGCACAATAACAATTTATCGAAATATTCTATCTCACTATACCAACAGATTTTCAGCTTTATTTTATTTGAACTGTTTTCAATGTTATAGAAAAGATGTTGCAAAACTAGTAAAATTAGTATAAAGCTAGTAAATAAGGAAAATTGTACTTTCGACATACAAATAAAAATAAAAACAATTTGTTGAAACAGGATTCGCCAAATTATTGTTGACAATTACTTTCAAGGTATTCATTATTTGATAAAATGTGGAAATCAACTGGTTTGGGGATTATTTTATAAGCCATGGTCATCCAAAGATCTAAGGAAAACAAACGTCGAGCAAATCGAATTGACTGCACAATTATATTGCACGTCACAACCAGTCTTTGAGATCTCCTCGTATCACTCTTAAGTAGGTGAGCTCTCATTTCATTGATGACAAGGATCCTGACCAGCAGTCATTCCGATTTATTAGCAGATCACTTTTACTTTGCCGAGCGTAAATTAAATGTATTTTTATTTTTTCATGAATGTACGTGGATTTTCAACACAAAGTTTTTTTTCCAAAGTTCAAAATCCATATACACATACAATTCTGTACATCAGAAGTAGCACACTTTTGTTAACAAGTAATCAAGCTCCATCAATTGAAATTTGACTGAAGTACAGAAGTCAACAAATACAGTTGTTTGGAAGTATTCTCTTACAAAATGACTGGAGTCACAATTGCAAATAAGATTCGATGATGTCAGAATTACTGTTTTTTTCTCAAGAATCATTGTAATTAACTTCGGGCCTTCTCCCTCTGAGGTAGACTCTCACAAGAAGTTGTATACCATATATTTTGTTTTGCTTTCATTCTCAGCACTGTGCAAATTGTTACTAAATAGTACCTAATATCCTGAACTCTGCAGATTTGTTTCACTGACAAAGAAGATCATTATGTATGAGCCACAGGTCATAATTACAGAATCACAAGGAGGACTAAAACAAAAACTAAAACATTAACTCATATTTACAATTCCAAGGTTACTTCTTCTCTGTAAAATTGTCATCGTTGAAGTGAAGTGAGTTCACATTGTTATTGAGAAAATCAATTGTTTTTAGCATGATCATTTGTTATTGTTTCAGGCTCAAAGATCATCTTGAGGAGTGTCAGCGGGTGCTTTCGATCTGGTCATCTGACTGCAATTCTAGGCCCGTCAGGAGCCGGCAAGAGCACATTGCTCAATGCACTCGCTGGATACAAGTATGTAACATCGTCAATTCTGGACCATTCCCTTTCCCAAGGTACTGACAGGCCTACGCCTTCCTTGGGGCACCCAATTCCACATCTTTGATCACCTGGGGCCCTATTCTAGAATGTTTAAATTCTTAATTCCAATGGAATTCGAGTTGATGCAATGTTAATCTTATGGCCGTGACCGGATTCAATCAGAATGGAATTGGGAAAACGTTCTAGAATAGACCTCCTGGAGTTGTCAATTCTCTGGACACGTGTACAGTCATGGAATAAAGTTCGCTAAACCCTCCTTCCCTCTTTCCAGTTTAGGTCCTTCCCCCTCGACCGGTATCACTGGATTTGAATATGGGAGGGGGGGGGGATGGATAGTCGGCGAAGTTAATTCCATAACTGTGCGTGGTACAAATAAATATACAACAAAATGTACAAACATTAAAAGTATAAATAAAAAAACAAATCAATAGACTTTACACTCAAGTTTAAAAGTTTTATTATGTAATGATAATACAACTTGAGTGTAAAGTCTATTGATTTGTTTTTTATTTAACATAACCTCAAACAAGAAGAGCTTGAACATCGATTAAAAGTTTAGCAGTGGTTAATTTGGGGGCGGACGAGGGCGGACGCGTCCCCCCACTCTTTTTTCAGGGTGGACGCCGTCCGCCCACTTACTTTTCATATTTATATGAAAAATAAGTCAATTTTAAGAGAATTTTCACTTTTAAGAGAATTTTTACTTATAAAAATTTTCTTAAAATTGTGTACAAATCGCGTAGAAAAGCACCAAATTTAGTCCTGAAATTCAACAATTTTCCCGGGGCTATGCGCCCCGGACCCGCGTGGTGTTGGGGGCCCTCCCCCCAAACCCCCCATTGTTTTCATAAGCAAGTTTGTTTCCTGGCATCGCCGAGCGTCCGCCCACTTATTATTTTACAAATTAACCACTGAAGTTTAGTTTAGTAACAAAAACTAAATAAGCAAAATGCAAAAACTAATTCATTAGAAATTAGTTTAAATTGCACAACTGAGTTTGTAAGAAAACCAATTTGTAGAACAATAAGTATTTGATTTTGCAAGTTATTGAACAATGTATTTAGTTCGACTTTTGCGATTCGGTCCAATTCCCAATCATTTTATTCTGTGTTGTCAACATGTTGTCAACCATAACTCCATGGAAGAGGTAAGAGAATGATGATGGTAGGAAGATGATGTAGGTTGGAGCCTACCATAACTCCATGGAATAGGTAAGAGAATGATGATGGTAAAGTTCGTTCACGATAAGAATTTCACTGACGTTTTAGTCGATCACGTCGTTCATTGGTCAGTCACTTGAACACTGCCCTGTCAATGGCAAGACTTTCTTCTTTGTATTATTGAAATTGTATAAATTATGTCAAATACACTATTTTTATTATTAGAAAATATTAGAAAAATTCAATCAAATTGATTTATTTCCATCTACAGTCGTATTATACATAGTTTTGGATTATTCTATTGATATTTTCATATGTATATATACAATTGTTCATTTGACTACAGTAGTATCTACACGGCCGCCATTACGGCTTGCAATTCTAATCGTGAATGAACTTTAGGGAGATGATGTAGAATGGAGCCTACCATAACTCCATGGAATAGGTAAGAGAATGATGATGGTAGGAAGATGATGTAGAATGAAGCCTACCATAACTCCATGGAATAGGTAAGAGAATGATGATGGTAGGGAGATGATGTAGAATGGAGCCTACCATAACTCCATGGAATAGGTAAGAGAATGATGATGGTAGGGAGCTGATGTAGAATGGAGCCTACCATAACTCCATGGAAGAGGTAAGAGAATGATGATGGTAGGAAGATGATGTAGAATGAAGCCTACCATAACTCCATGGAATAGGTAAGAGAATGATGATGGTAGGGAGGTGATGTAGAATAGAGCCTACCATAACTCCATGGAATAGGTAAGAGAATGATGATGAATGAGAATGGAGGTGAGATGATGTAGAATGGAGCCTACCATAACTCCATGGAATAGGTTAGAGAATGATGATGGTAGGGAGGTGATGTAGAATAGAGCCTACCATAACTCCATGGAATAGGTAAGAGAATGATGATGAATGAGAATGGAGGTGAGATGATGTAGAATAGAGCCTACCATAACTCCATGGAATAGGTAAGGATGAGCTGTGGGAAGGAGGAGGCCGTAGACTGTTAGTAGGGAACCGCCCAGCATTTGACTCTCGACTGAGGGAAACCATGACATATCCTCAGTCAGGGAGGATGACCACGAGTATCAAAAACCGGAATCTCTGGTGTTCAATTCGAGTTTAATGACATGATTACACTACAGGAAGTCGTTAATTCACTTTTCTGAAAATGTGAATTTTAAATGAAAGATATCACATTGGTGCACTCAAAATCAGCCGTGGAGAATGTGGGATTGAAGCTCTCGTATTTTGAACACTGACAAATAACGAGTAGATAAGTTACAGTGGCCAAGTGACAAAACGTTTTTTGATGGCTTTTTTAAATTTTGAATGCATATTTTTAAAATGTAAAACTGTTTAGTTTGTATCCATAAGCTAAACGAAAAGAGAGGCCACAAAATATTGTTATACAATATGCGGACTGATGCTATTGTGTGAAAATAAAAAATATAATTTTTGCAAGTCAAACCGCAATTTTGAACTCGCGACCTACACGATACAAACAAGCAGACAAACAAACATAAATGTGTTCTTATGTAGACGCGTAGGATAGGATAGAAATCTTCTTGTCTAGTCCACAAGCATTCGGACCAAGTGACCTAGTGTCCAATAGAATAGGAAACTACATGACAACTGTCATGTTTTTGAAACTGGTAAATGATTTGTGTGTCAATTGTTCTAAGTGTGATAATCATAGTTTCTTTTGTTTTTGCAATGTTACTGTGTGATTGATAGTGCTGATCGCACGGTATAAAGGCAATTTATGTAACTATTGGACGAAATCTCCGTGGGATGTGGGCTACTCATAACATAATAATTATTCACTGATTCTGATTATGTTGCCAATAAAATGTAATACAGCACTAAGAGATCAGTACGAACAGTGCATTTTGTAATTCACGGTAGAGATATAATCGTATTCCCACATATTTCATTGAAATGATTCAGTAAATTGTAGACAATTATTGCCTTGCATTCTTAAGATTCAAACGACTCATTAAAATGCAGTATACTGCTATCATACTGTAGTAGGTACATAGTGTAGCAAAATTAAAAAAATTACGTGTATAATTCTTGCAATTGCAAGGTAACCGAGAAGGTAACTATCCTATTACCTCTCACCACATCTAGGCATAATGGCTCTTTTTACGTAATTGGTGTTTAACATCGCACTGTTCTACAACTAGGTGAATGATTATGATTATGATTGGGAGATGATGATACATAATGGGTATAAGAATGTAAGGCGGGAAGGTGGCGTGACCTATAGAAGGAAATCTTGCATATCGACTGAGGGAAACCACGAAAAAGCCTCAGTCAGGAAGGCCGGCCCCGAGAATTACCTATTATTATTTTTATTGTTGTTGTGTTTAATAATAATCTAATCTCATTAAGAACAGCAACCGCTAATAGTGCGAGAGCCTTGGTGCATTCGAAGTGTTGCATTCATAAGAAGGCTGCAGTTCACACACGTCTATCACCTCCTGGTGCCCTAGGACACCAAGGATGATGATCAATGTATATCCATTATCCTTCCTCAACTTGCAACAACAACATTCGAAGAGGAGATATTTACTTTATAGGTTAATCGCACTGCGTACGGCGACATTGAAGAGTAGATGTTAGGGAGACGATGATTGGTGGAAATAATGGGGTAGACTTGGCTCGCGACTGCTCGGAGCGACTCAAGGTCACATGAAATAGACAAGGCGAAACCCCGTCTTTGGTCGCCTCGTCATAGCCTAATTACTTGGCTTAATAAAAATATGATCAAGCAAGTATAAAACAAATGACTTTTCTATGAGCAAGGTGCTGCTCATTAATTAAATGTGAGTTGGTGCAGGGATCAACCGTTATTTTAATATAAATTGTTTAATTTACTCAATTTTACTAATCATATTATATTTTCTCATCTTTATCTCTCTTTCTCTTGATTTAAATAAAATAATTACAAAATATTTAAATTTAAATTTAAAAAGAGTTACAAAATAATCAATTACCTTGGAATTAAGAAACAAAAGCAATCCCATGTACGAATTTAGCTGTGGTAACACTAACAGTAGTTTAAACATCTTCCATCATAATGGAATATCACGAGTCTATGATAGGGTCGACTCGAATAGGTAATCATGATTATGGATGATAATAACAATAATTATTCTCTCTAAATTGAAAACATGACGGAAATGATATTTTACCTGTGTTAATTATATGCAGCTTGCGTCAAGTAGAATTTACTGCTGTTGCCAACAAAATAATAATGAAGTAAGTAGGTATACGTGGCAGTGGCGGTTTGTGCATGAGGCAAGGGAGGCTGTGCCTCCCTAAATGAGGAGAAGAAAGGGATTGCATCGTATTTCACAACTCTTAACTTCATATATAATTGTGTATATCATTTTAATTTAAAATTATATACAGATTAGTATTTTACTTTGACTGATTGGTTAAATTCGCCACGCCAATCCCCGACAATGACTGCGCGCGCGCTGCTGAATACACGTTGGATGTATACGCGGACTGCAAGGGAGGCAGAGCTGCTTACAGCCGCCGTGTAGCCTCTGATTCATACAGGCGAGGGGCAAGCGCGGGAGTGCGGGGTAGCGCAACGCATGCAGAGCTATGATGACGTCAGGGAGGCGGCGGACATGCCCGAGATGCTCCGAAGCTAACGACGAAGCTTTCTGCCCGCACCGCTCTGCCCGCGTGTATTTTATAATTACGTTTAATATATTAAACGTAATTATAAAATATTTTTCTGCCTCCCCACATTTTAAACCCACAAACCGCCACTGATACGTGGTCGATCATTCGTGTTAAATAATATATTGCAGTTATTTGCACTACAATAATCTTACGCGTTCAGATTTTTGTAGCATTCATTTTACATTTAGGACCCAGTGTAAAGTCATCAAGAAGTCACATTTTGGTCATTTGAGCTATGTGATGAGCAATTTCCCACTCATTCAAATACGCTCTTTTTTAGGAACATTTTTAGAAGAACGCTGTAAATGTTATTTTCCAATGTAGGTATATTTAAATATGCAATGTCGAATATCTCAAAACTACAAATATTTACTTAACTTCCTACAATGGACCCTCCATGTCTACATTTCTAGATCCAGGATTCTAATATTATTTGAATTTCCGAATCTATGTGGAACCATCACAGCATCACGCGTGATCTCTAAGAATGCCAAGCACGACTGGAAGATGGTATCGGAGCAGTGTTGTGGGATTGAAACCATTAGTCATCTGATGGTTTCATTAGCGCTTCTGGGAAGATGATCCACATCAAAATCATTGAACAGTCGTTAGTTCAACAGACATGACAATACAAGCAGTAGAATCAATACATACTACTATCAACGAGTGTGCGAATTTTCAAAAAAAAAATTTTTATTACACACATTTTGTTCAAATCCCTCCATGACTTTGCGTCAAGATAAGAAGACATTCGGATGGTGTATGAAATAAAGTTAATAATGTTAAGGCTCACGATAATGTCTCTTTTCGTCATGTTTATAATTATTTCAATTTTAAAGAGAATGATGCTGTTAAGTACCTATCATATCTATTTTTTGTCCTAAAATACACGAAACGCATTTTAAACAGGTTTACTGTACCGTTAATAATAATAATTATTATTAAACCTCTTTGTAGCTTTTTTAAGAGAAAAAAAATATAGAGCAGATATTAATTCTGCGAAGAGTTTTGAGATTTTAGGATGGTTCAATGAATGAATAGCGATGACCCACAAGACTATTGAAGTGTTGGTTGAATAATATATCTACCAACTTCGTACAAAAACAAAAAAAATTGCAGGCTGTTTAATAAAGATCATTTGAAGTTGACACAATTCATTGTGAATCCGTATAGAAGTAACAAGTGTGTAACAAGACAATCGAGCCATTGCCCCCTTTCACTAATCTAGTCTCATCTAGTCCCAATCCCAACTCCAGTAGCATCACGCAGAAAGCAGAACCATGTGAGTGAGCGCCATTTGATCGCCTTGAAATAAGTGGCCAATAATTATTAGGTAGTTGTTATCCTGAAGGTATTTCGAAATACGGTTATTTTTTTTCTCTCTTCGTGCCATTTGTACACATCTTTTTTAATCGAACATCTGTTCATTAACGTGCCATCATCTGCCATTTAGTTGCAAATGATATTTAATACGCAATAAAATGTCATCCACAATAATACACGGAATCTTGTGGGTTTACGTTTCGTTTCCGTAATGAATTGTTGAGGAAAGCTGCCTTGAAAATGTCTTCTACCTTAGACAGACAAATACGTCAGAGAGCACAATTATGTTCACATTCTCATCGCCTTGACCACTAAATCAGTGAGTAACCTTCACTTCACAAAGTCAGGTGAAATAAGTAGGCAAGTTGGAGGAATGACACGTTGAAATCGCCACCATGAAATCAGTTACAAGGTACTACTTACCGAATTCTCCTCTCATTGAATCTGTGGACCACATTCCGATCGTTACACAAAACAACGAGAAATCAGGTTCACCTTATCTTTATCAAAGTGTTCTTTTTATGTTCCAGAGAATCAGGTTTTGATGTGCATGTGTCTGGAAGTCTGTATTAAACAAGGACATCTTTTAGCATCTCTTAGTAGATGTTTTCGCACGGTTTTCCTTGTACATTTTAATAATTTCTCATGTTAAACTGTATAGAAAATGTTCATGGCTTAACATTTTCCTTGAAACAGTTCTATAATCTATAGATAGGTGTATTTTATAATTATAAAACCCTGTAATATAATGTAATTTTATTTTTGCTGGACCTCTAAAATTCCTTTCGAAAAACTTTTGATTTGACTTAAAACTTTAACCCCCATCAGACAATGGAGTAAAAGTATTTTATTCGCAGCAATTTTCTTGAGTTTCATGTTTCACGGCCATCTTTCATCCCAATCCCTCCCTTCTCATTCCATCATCATCAATCATCACCATCATCGAATTGTTATTGGCGATCATTTAGAAATCAACACCCTGATAATACATCTGTGAAATACATAATAATACACCATAATTGAAATGCTGTGTTTCTCTTCAGTTGCAAAATAATATTAGAAACGCCAAACTATTTAGATTTGGTGTACAGTTATGCATCTAGAGGCTACAAGAAGACCTACTCTCCAGTTTCACTTCACTTACCTCTGTCAATTATCTGGGAGTCATTTCAATGTAATTCTGTTGGCCTGATTGTGAGCAATGGTTCGATGATATTCTGGCATTACTGCAATATTATAGTATGACTTGATGTATTATAGGTCAGCGTAACCCACACCTGGCGTATTGCCATCCATCAATCACCAATATGCATTCAACGCGCGAGAAATGCACTTGCACTTCAAAAATACCGGAGTATTAAGGTGCTGCAAGCGCGAGCGATTTGTCTGCTTTTTGTAGACACTTTTTGCGATACGATTGGAGACGAAATGGGTAGACCAAATTATTTGACATTTTAATCGTGATTAGATAAAAGACAAACTTAGGGTTATCCCTTGGTACATTTTAAATTTTTTGTTTCGTTAATTAGTAATAATTAGTGGATTTTTTGTGAAAAATTAGCTATTTTCTCGTCTCCCTGGGTGCCGTATAAAATTAAATTTCAAAAATGTGCCAAGGGATAACCCTAAGTTTGTCTTTCATCTAATCATGATTAAAATTTGAGATCAATTGGTTAACGGGTTTGGTCTCCAATCGTATCGCAAATTTCATCGTTTTGCGCGGTTTTGTTGAATAACCAGCACCTAATTAACGATGCAATAAGCAAAAATTAAAAAGTGCTACTAATAAACAATCAGACTGATCATGTGAACATCCTGTAAAAGTTACACTCACTTACGACACAATTTTTCTCTCTCAATTTTCTAAAACGGCCGAGCGCTAGTATCACCTTAACATAAGATTACTTCATATTATTCAGTGTTAGAACGTAGGTAAACCTAGGCAGTCTAGAGTCCTGTTTAACATGGGTAGTCTTATACCTGTCCATGCTATCTAGGACTCTAGACCCCATGAAACGGAGTTTAGGTGCACAATTTCTACCCTCTTCATAATTGATCAAAATCTTGTAGGGGCGTGTAGTGTCAAGTAGAAATCACAATAAAATTGCTATGCTAAGATTATGAAAGTTAAGATGTGACCTCAGATACATTATTTTTGTTGCGTGATGAATAGTTTTCAAGGAAAACTATTTTCAATGTTTTGATAAAATTCTTATAATTTTTAAACAGTCGAACTGTCATTTATGTCATATCTTGCTGTATTGCCATAGCAACAACAACAAACACTTTTGTTGGATATTATAGACATGAAGTAACATTTCTGAAAAAAACATTATTTTCTGAAACATTTCTAGTCTGTCGAATCTTAATAACATGTTTATAATAAAAAAAATTCAAACAAAACAAAACAAAAAGTCACGCGCCAGTTTACCGCCAAATAGGGAAGTCTCCTATAAATTATATTTAAAAATAATTGTATTATTCTGGCAGTTGAGACGTTACCGAACACAGATATGTTATAACTTTTGTTGTGGGTCGAATAATTTTTCCAAAGTTTGATGGATTTCTTTTAACTTTAAAACAGGAAAATTGACATTGAAGTCATATTTCATATGTTGTCATGGCAGCAAAGTATATCACCATGGTAACACATTGTTGTGAACTTGGCAATGACATCACCTTCCTGTTTCCCATTACATGACTTTTTCCCCGCCAAAATGTCACATGACATTTTAAATTGATTTTTATGACTGACATTTTTCCATTTCTCAAGTGAAAGGAGTGTTTGTGATTATTATTTGTATTGTTATTTACGAATTTACTGTAATAAAATTAGAGGAGACTTCCCTTTGTCCCATGACATTGAAATTTTCGAGTGATAGCTGTTTGTCATTATTTTTTGTGTTGGATTTTACCATGAAGTAAGATTTTAGATTTTACATATCTGATGGGAAAGAATCATCCATATTAATTATGTGTTGATTACAAATGTTTCGACAGCTTTTATGAAGATGATTCGGAGATTTGAATACAGCGGAAGAATGGACAGATAGTGGAAGGGAGGGATCTTAGCATAATTACCTTTAAGGAACCTTTCGAGCATTTGCCTCTAGACTGAGGGAAACCAAGACAAGATACAGTCAGTGTGGTCAGTGTCGGGAATCGAACTTACTCCTTGTCAAATGAATCAACATGGCCAAGATGATTACAGACAAACCTAGACGCATACTACTCCAGATGAAGGTAGTGCTTTTGATTCTGGGTGGCTCAGTGTGCCGCACGCCGGACTGTCATTGTCATTCAGTAGACCCATGATCGTCTCGTCCGTCCTGATGAGAGGTTTCCTCAGTTTCCAAGACAAATGCTCTATCGAAACATTCCTTGATCCTTCCTACATTCTGCCTACATCCTCTGGTGTTTTCAACTTTTCATTCGCTCTGAAAGAAGAGGCGACGCTTTTGTTTCGGACTGTGTTTTATCTACTACCGGGAATATTTACTGCGTGAGTATTGTTGAAATCATACAAATGTGAGTTCAACTGAACTTTCAACTATTAGCAAATAATGTCATAATAATTGTATTTCTTGTGAGGATATAAAACTACGTCATTACTTTTGGACAAGTTATTTCCTTTTGATGTTTGATTTGATATTTTTAATATTCTTCTAAGATTTTGAAACTGCTTTGGCCATTTTTATACCAGACTTTACTTTGAACTGTCAGTTAATTGAATGGCTTGAAATCCTGGCAGCTAATTAGAATTCGAACACGTTCGTAGTTCATGATTTGTTGACTGAATTATTAATTTCGTCCGAGTTTGACCTCCGTGTTACTGACGTCGGTAGGTGCCATTTATTCACCTTCACAGACAGTTCAACATTGAAATCTGTCTCTCTCGACACTCAAACTTTGAATTAAGTAGCAAGGTAAAATCTATCAAGCAATTTGTGATCACTTCGAGTTCGACGAAATAGGTTTGGGCTGAGAGGGTAGAGAATTTTGATGATATTCTTCGAAACCCGTACGAATAATCATGTGGAGCACGTATACATTGACAGAAAAAGTGGTGTACCGGCCAACCCATCGATAAGTCGTTTCCTTTTCCTTTTCACAACATTATCTCGATAACGTTACCACACATGAGAGTTAGATGGAGATACACTGGCAGCTTATGGATGTTGGGGACTTATGGAGTTATTGTGAAACCGGGCAAAAAGAAAATAGGTCGACGGAAAATATGAAACCGAGTCCACAAAACAGAAAAGGCTCGAGGGGGTCGTATAATTGAAATAGGTTGGTATTTTATAAGTTTTTATGACTTACTTGCAGTGATGAGTGCCAGTGTATGAATTTGGTATTAATTAACATAACCGGTCGATGAGGGGCCATACGTAAGAGGAAATTGATGATATATAGTATAATTTACCTTCCAGGCGCATACGAGAATAATGGAGAAATAATATGCAACATGGCTCGAGCATGGCTACTCTTTTATGTCCTGAACTGTCAAGAGTTCAGATTCAGAGTTTACGCCACTGAGTGGAAATACAGTTCTATATATAGTTAACTTATAGTGCAGTGGTATTAGCGGTTTGGTGGTTCTGTAAAAAACTGATGGATTTTACAAAAAAGCGACCTCGAAATTAGCTAACAAGCATCGTATATTAAAATATCTCTTTTTGTCGTCTATGCTAATTCGTCTGTAAAATGATTTTCAAAAAGCACTGATTTTATTGTAATTCGATAAACAGATGGAAATCATCCATGGTCAAATTGTCATGGGTATTGGGTTTCTTTGAAGGTTAAATATAATAGTAAATTTAAATTAGAACGGAAACACAAAGTCGAGCACAAAGTAATGTGTAGAAATAAAATACTATATTCTGCAATCTCAATTAAATCATCAGACGCAATTTGATTGAGCTTACGCAATCTTCATATGTAGGTAGTATTTGGAGTAAAGACAAGGCGAAGCCAATGATCAGTCACTTCTCGTCGTTTCTGACAGATGATGTAAGTGTTGGTCTTCCTCCAATTATTCCTACTTGTTCGGTCACACTTTCGCCAGAAGACTTTCGCCGTACAGAGTTGAAGATGTCTTCATCACTGTTCAACCCGAAACCACGAAGCAAACACAATCACGTCGGCGAACATTCATGAGTGGCTGTTACGTCTGTCAATGATTTTGAGTGGTCCCATAGAAAACATTCTGTCATCTTATGAACAGTTTTCTAGGAATTCTGTACCTAACTTATAAGCAGAAGTCCATTTCCATGATTCTTGAGGTCAGCTGAAAAATCAGTAAATCTGACTTTATTCATTCATATTTGTTAATTGTTATAGTGTTTCAATTGATAGAGCTTCAGAACATGATTCCAAATGTTGCAACGCAATATCGAGATGATGGACTTCGGGCCTTCTGCTTCTAAGTTACAGTTATATATTTTGCCATGTGACTACATTGTCCTGTGAGGCAAGTAGCATATAAATGAGCATGCAAATTCAGTTATAAGAATTACTTTTTTTAAATGTCAGTGATGACGACTTGTTCCGTTGGAATGGAAGATAAATGGTTGGTTTTCCTTCCGAAAATATCCACGACTTTAATTCCTTGTTTAATTAATTACCCTGCCTGAACCTACACTTTCAACGAACCTAAGAAAAACGGTTGACATTCCAAGGCTTCATGCCATAATTAATGTTTTGTTAGTCGCTGTTAGTACAAGAAATATCAATTAATTGAATTAGTTCAGGTACTTGTTTTCTCAGTGCTGATATACCGACGTCTTCATCACCTTGACACTGGACTTGCTTATGTCATGTCACGTGGAGAAAGGAATAAACAGTATCGGTCAACAAAGAGCTTTACGACATCCCTTTTTTAAGTTGTATAATTATCTCTATACTCCGCCGATTATATTATAAAACAATTATTGCTGATATAAAACATTATAAATGCAGTTCTTGAGAACTAGGTAAATGTTTAAATCCTTTTCTTGTATACGTACGTAAATAATAAAGTTACTATCAAGGCTATCAATATCTATATCGTTTCTGCAGAAAATATTCTTCATTTTTAAAGTACACCTCCAATTAAACCCCTGAAATTAAAAATGTAATCAAATGATGAAAAGCGCGCGTGTTCCATCCAGCTCAGGCATTCAGTCTGAACGTAATTTATACTACTCAGGTGGCGTTCTAATGTGGAATAAACTCCATGGCTTGTAGCATAAAACTCGTAGTCACAACCGAACAAGACTATCTCTTGTCATAGAAACTCACATGCCATACATATTATGATATACCCGTAATTTTTGAGTTCATTTATGAGACGTGTAACTGTAATGTATTGAGAGAGAGGTAGATAATTGAAGGCGTACTGAAAGCACGTGCATATTATATTCCAGATACATGATATATTATGCTGTAAAGGTGTAATTTCTGTATTGTCTTATTAAATCAATTGCATTAAATTATGTAATATGGTAGATACTTACTCGTAATTAAGAAAGTGCATGCTTTGTAATGTAATAATGCATTGTATTCGTGCATGCGAAATGTGTGAGAATTTTTCTCCTTGCAAATATTTCAATGTGTGATTTGATACAAATTCTCTCAAAGTCGAAAAAATCAACTAATTTATTTGATTGTGTCTGCAACCATAGATGAATTAAATGTCCTAATACACGTCTATGCTGCAACTATTCGATGTAAGTCACATTACTATCAGAATGATTTATTCGATGCGAAATAAAATATCAGTACTTGAAACCCGATGATCAGCACAATATATCGGTCGTTACTGGGTACCTACCATTGATGAATGATAACAGCCAGAACACCGGGCGATAAAAAACAAAACCCGTCCCATTATTGGTTATCATTTGTATTTGTATTGTTATCTTCCCGTATACTGGTACTGCATTGATACTATACTAGTATGGGCAGCCTCCTTGAATACAGGAGATACAGGCAGGTCCCGGATCATTGATGGTTTTCAAACGGGACAACTTTTCCAAACAACTGGGTTTCTAGTGGAATGGCCTCCCAGCCCTGCAGGTCAAGAGCGCACCCCGCGGACTAATTTCAATTCTATAGTTGGATTTAAATTGTTTCGAAGTATTTTTCACTTCAAATTGAACTAATATCTCCTCTTCGAAACTCACTATAGTTTGTTGAAAAACAAAACATTGCAAAATACATCATTTTCGGAAATTTCCCAAAATTCTTTAGAAGGGACAAATGTGTAAATTGAAAAATTTGATTTGTATTAGTTTCACTTAATATTTTTCACATATTGCATAAATTATATAAATTTTTACTTAATTTCAATTCCTTCGAAGGGGCGGGGGCCCCTGATGAGTACAGGCCTTGGTACAAGGGTGGCTTGCTCCCCCCCCCCCCCTCCCGTCCCCCTCCTTGGGTGTATGCCTGAAATGATCGCCACCTTGGATTGGCATGTATCTACAAGATGATGCACAGTCATGAAAAGATCAGAGTATATCAAATTAAATTAAAGTCAACGAGAAATATGTTTTTCTACCCTTAAATTGATACATTCAAATAACCTCGACACTTTTTCATAATGCTGGATAGTAATGAAGATACACATACCTATAGTATACTCTATGACATAAGCCATTACTGAATTGTTATTGTTTAATTATGTATTTACCATAATGTATTAATCATATATTTATCTTGTTGAGAAATGCACAGATCTACTCTATTATTTCTCGAAGGTTATCTTGTTAATAATTATTGCGATCTTATTGATCGTCATTAGGTAACACCGTAACACCATATACCTACTTACATGAGAATTATACACTTTTACTTATGATTAACAACGCACTGTCGTGCAATTAAACCACGAAGCTTGATGAATGAAGGGTGATTTCAAGCGACGAAGATGGGGTAGTGATGCTAGGAATAAGATTCCAAAGCAATAAGAACTCTGCAAAATGAGTAAGCGAATCACGCCGCAGCAGACAGGCATGAAGTAATAGGTACCTTCATTCATATTATTGCTTTGATTGATAGTTAGATAATGAAAGCTCCGAGTCCTTGCAAAATTATCCGAACCAAACTTCAATCACATAATTTGATAACCCATTTTAAAATTCGAGTATAATACGAAGTGTGCCTTATAAGAGGCCATGGCATTTTCTTTCTTATTATTTAATTTGACTCACCAAGGATACTCGGTCTTAAAAATGCTAGCCACAAGATTGAAATTGAAGTTCAAAATAAGCTGTAAATTGCCACCATTTTATGGTCATGTACAGCTGAACTATAGGCAAAAGAGGTTCTAATACTTTTTATAAAAAATAATGAGGCCCGAAGAAAGAAATCGAATGGAACTTTGATTACTGGAGACAAAGAGATGCTGTGCCATCGAGAACCAACACCTCTATAATATAATCAAACAAAAGAGATGAAAATAAACAGCAAAGGACTTCTCTGAAATGTACTGTGTGTATGCATGAAAAGTGTGGACTCACTATTACGATGCAAGATAAATATTTCACGCTTTTATTGCCACGTATGGATAACACTGATCGATCTGGCAATGAGTTCATGGATGAGATGTTTTTTAATCCACGGTGTTTTTTTCAGTCCAGAACTATCTGATGCAATAAACGTAAGAAAGTTTTATAATCCTCCTCAAAAGAATGTTGACATGTTTTAACTACAGGTTTTGTATGGCATAGCTGTATTGACAACATGTAAAACCGGCGTTTAGATTATGAAAATCAAAGTCGATACCTAATGCCATGGAAGCTACAATGCGTATAATCTTATAGGTTTGAACAAAACATAGAAACACTCTAACAAAAAGTATCTACTTAAACCAATGTGCAAATCGGTACCTTGCAAACCCCATACACTTTTTCAAACACTTTTTCAAAAATTATTTTATTAGGCAAAAATGTGGAAATAAATTGTTCTGTAAAATGCAGTAATTTCACTGCCATCTAAAAGAGCGTATCTTGAGGTACAATTCTTGTACAATATAATTAAATTAGCCTTATCACTTCTCCTCAAAATTTTGTTATTTGTAAATACGAGGTTTTGTGCCTGTTCGAAATGAAATATTGAATCTTTTGAAGATAATATCCGGAAATAAACATTAAATTCTTGACACAATGCCATTTATACATTAGCATGCCACAATCCTCGGAGACGACAAATGAAACAACAATAATGTTGCTTGTGTGCTTGCATAGCTTGTGAAAATAAGCCTGGACCTGAACTCCTCCCTTAGATGAGAGGCAAATGTAGGGAAGGTTCCTACCGTCTCCTCGCTAACTCCATCATCTTCCTTCATCACTCCCAAGTCACCATCATTATAATTCATCGGTATCTCTTAGCTCAGTTGCAGGTCAGAACCACGTGTTTCACACGACTCACTCAAACAGAATATACATAATGCTGCTAAAATGTTTCAAGATGTTCAAATTGTTTGAACACAAAATAATGTTACTATTTCAAGATGAAGTTGGCCAAGCACTCTTATCTGTATTTGCTAGTGGCATTATACTTTAGGTATACAATGTCCCAAGAAAGTTAGCGGTAGGATTTATCGGGAAATCTTGGCAAGCCAATAAAACACTGCCATCAAGACCGCTAAAGTCCACATTTAGCTAAAGTAAACTTTATCTTACTTATCGGGACATAGTACAACCGGGCCTAAGTACATGAAAGAAGAAGAAAATTAGACTGTTACTCCATATTATGTAGTATCCTGTTGAGCAATGATATTATAAACATGTGTGAATGTGTGTGATATTGATTTAACTTGATATCTTGTCTTGCAGATGTGCAGAAGTGACGGGAAGTATCTCCATCAACGGCGAGCCGCGTGATCCCGAGAAGTTCCGCAAGTCGTCCCGCTACATCATGCAAGAGGACCTCGTCCAGCCTCTCATCTCAGTGCAGGAGTCCATGATGATGGCGGCGGACTTGAAACTAGGACTCACACTTACTAGAGAACAGAAACTTACAGCTGTGAGTACTCAGTGCTCAGTGCTCAGTACACGGGTGTCCTGAACTAATGGAGAATCTGACCCATTACTTGTATCGAGCCCATCTACGGAGTACCTTTGAGATGAACTACTAAAACATCAGGGCCCTTATTCATGAAGCGAGGTGGGTTACCTCGTAGTGCCGTAAAGAATAACATTGACCAACCCCGGTAACACTGTCAAAAAGTTTCAATGAGGCCCCAGGCGTATACTTGTAAAATGTAAAATGTTAAGCAAAAAAAAGTAAAATTTACGGAACAACGAACAATACAAATCAAATAACGATTCTTTTTTTGACAAAAAAATGTGATTACTTACTGTATTTAAAAAAAATGTAACAATTAAACAAAGGATATAAATCACACTAAGTACATATCTACTTACTATACCTATACTGCTTTTTACAAATGAAAAGACAACTGCAAATTAACAGACGAAATTTTAATAATTACGTATTATGATTTTTTAAACTTTGTAAAAAAATTAAGCAAACAACAAAGTACCAAAAAAAAGTATCAACACATATTAATTCTATTCTAAACACTGAATATAGGCACCAACAATTTCGAGCTTAGGAACTGAGATACCTCTCATTTGACTTGATAATTTCAAAACAATGCTGGAGATGTATTTAAATCGTTCTAGCTGGTCCTATAAAACTATATATTGACCTTGACTCGCAACCCGGTCGTAGCACACGCCCTTTTCAACTGTCTAATTTATAAAATCCACATACTAACACTGTTACCATCTGCCAGTATTTCCTTAGAATAGAAACACTGGTACAGTGATGACACAAATCATTTTACCTCCACTTGATTCAACACTTTGTCTAGATTAATGTAAGGCATCGAACTTGGGGTAACGACGCCATCACGTTAGTTGTGTCTCGTTTTATTACATATTTAACATTTTATAATTACCCTTATTCTCTTAATTAACGCAAATGAGATGAGGTTTTAAATGCCTTTTTAGATAGGTGAGCATTTTTACTAGTGTATTTTTACTACTGAATCTTTGATATTTAATTTTTACGTATCTTACATCTTGGTTTGGTGTGTAAAAAGACAAAATAAAACGAAGTACTGTATTTAAATTTAATTATCTAATTTGTAATGCATGTAATTCATGCTCGATCATAAACACATGTCACCTAGTCCGTAGAAATTATTTAAGCTAGATCACAAAAAGAAATAAGTGAACCATAATTACACCATCTCGTCAGCGTCACAATTGCTTGAAGGCTCGATCATTGCTCAGGATCTCAAAGCTAGGAAAATATTCGGAGTGAAGTCGATCTTAGCACATACGAGCAGAATGATGCAAATTCGTGTCACCCAGTTCCAGAACGATTCTGTAAGGTCCTAGGGGGGAATAAGGCCCACCTTAATTGTTTTGATAGATATTTTGGAATGGACGCACAAATAATGTGCAAACACAAGTTAATATTGACCATTGATCTATTGTGGTCAAATTGATATTGAATTTGACCAAACATAATTATTCTAATAGTATAAAAATTGACCTTGAAAAAAAGTTTACCTGTGGGCCTTGTTCCCCTCATGTGTGGGGAACAAGGCCCTCCTATAGTAAACCACTAATCAGAATGTTGAGCCCATATACAATCATCCCCATCATCTGTCTTCAAGCCCACACATTCATAATGATAGCAAATATGACAATCTATGCACATTCATATGCTTTCATAACAGTTCATTTCCGCATATCGCACAGCCACGACTCGGTGACAGAATTTAGACAAAGAAATCACCATTTTCATCATTTTTCTCATTTTTCTTAGTCTGGTTTCAAAACGGTTTGGACTATCGACACAAAACTTCGCTAACACACCAAACTAGTGGTACTTTACAAACGAGGATTCATAAATTGTGCCCCAGATTTCAGACTCCTGAGATATTTAGAGTGGGCCTTGTTCCCCACTGGGCCTTATTCCCCCCTAGGACCTTACAAACAATTTCCTACTTTATTCTATTATTTTGTGGCCTCATACCGTTCAATTAAATTTACCAAAGTGTCAACGCAAGATACAAACGAAATATTTACTCAAGACTAGATTGTTTTATTACAGGAGACAAATAGTTTCGTAATGAAGAATAATTATCCAGAAATAGGTGAATAGCTTTTCGATATTAGCTCGAGCACTTTTAATATAACGCGCGTTGATTGAAATCATGACTGCCAAGGGATAGTACCTATTCCTTCAACACTAACTTTGCCATAAAACTGATCACATGGTCAGTTGGCCCAGTTCACATGGCTCATGTGTTTAAGGGAAGTTACATTTCAAACTGAACTATTTAAAACTTCGAGTTCACATCAAAATTGAACTAATACACTAAAAACTAATTTATTTGTAACAATTTGTTCTTCAAACGTTATATGTAAATAAGAAAAATAAGAAAATATATCAATAACAAAACTTAGCTTAACTTTAAAAAATATTGAAGTGAACTTGAAAGTTTTCTCATTGCTAAATTCATGGAAATTAAGCAATAAGAATGTGTTGGACTCTGATAATAACACACGTTGTACGTGTAACCAATTGCCATTATTTCTTGTTCATCCATTAATATAATACAATGTGTGTTGGCAGGTAATGGAGATTCTTGACTTGTTGAGATTAACTAATTCCAAAGATACCGACACCTCCCGTCTCTCTGGGGGTGAGAAGAAACGACTCTCTATAGCGCTGGAGCTAGTGAACAATCCACCAGTCATCTTCTTAGATGAACCTACGACGTAAGTATTCACCCCACACTCAGCACACCTCATCAATAAAATCACTTTTAAACCTAACTTTGGGATGGAAGTAACTCCAACATTAGAGCAACTCAGTTTGCGAAGGTTATAGTTCGTATGACACTTCTCTACTTTTATAAAAGCACTTGTGATGATAAACTGGGTTTTTATGGAAAACTTCCAGTGAAGTCAGGATGATAGTTGGTAATAATGCCCCAATAAGTTTTATGTAATTATTTTATTTCTCGGTTGTTCAGCATATAACTTAAGCAATAAACGTATCCTTATGGGTGCTGCCTCTCAAGGCCTCCCAAGAATTCCAAAACCAATAGAAAGAGACTCAATCACTACGTAATACAAAGTCTAACCTTGCTAAATTGCAATTCAGGACTCAAAACCCTCGTCCAAGTTCTGTCTAATTCTAGGACGTGGCTGGCAGCTGAATTTCATTGTCATCATAATCATCATTAATCAACTCATCTGACGTTCTCGAATTATACCGAACATAATTCAAATCATTGCCATACATTAGGCACATTCTCTAGGTGAACTAATTAGAAAATTATTCTCGTCTATTTGCTTCTTTTCCATCCAGATAGTAAGAACTAAATAAAAATATAAATAGTTGATTGCCAGAGAATACCTTGTTCAATTTCCAACCCTTGCATAATTATAAAGCGATGAACTCTATGAGATCTGTCAAGTGTATGAAGTATGACATAATTAAATGTAAATTGTAAGACTTCGGAGCAAGTTGACTCAGGCAGTAACGGCTCTCTCATTGGCTGACAGCTGTCAAGTGACCTTATTTACCTCTATTCTATTCGGTCATGATCGAAAAAGCGGAATGTTCTTGTCCTAACATTTAATCGAGAGGCTATTCCTTAGAGATCATCATACTAAATAACCACGAACTCCTACAGAACTCCGTCCATCTAACTCCACTAAAATAAAAATATAGTAAAACATTTGTTTATAGTTTCTAGCTCTAAAAAGAGATGTTTAACGTCTGGTTTCCATGTTTCAGTGGTTTGGACGATCTGTCAAGCTCCCAGTGCATATCTCTCTTGAAGTTGTTAGCCAAAGGTGGTCGAACAGTAATCTGCTCGATCCACACGCCTAGTGCCCGTCTCTTCGCCATGTTCGACCACGTGTACATCGTGGCAGAGGGTCAGTGCGTGTACCAGGGACCAGGCACAGAGATCGTGCCCTATCTGGCGTCGGTCGACATCCACTGTCCCAAGCACTACAATCCGGCCGACTTCGGTAAGGAGCAGGCGTCAGGCGTATCTGTAACTCACAAGTACAAGGCTCAAAGTCCATTTCAATGATTCTTCAAGTGAGCAGGAGAATAAAAACCAGTAATTCTGGCGTCAACCAATCATATTCCATATTTGTATGGTGACTCAGTTATTAATATGTAAGAGAACTTCAATACAACCATATATTTGTTGACTTCAGTCAAATTGGAGTTAACAGATCTTGATTTATATAAATCCAAAAGTATGCAACGCAGAGATGTAATCGAGAAAATGGACTTAGGTCCTTCTACTTCTGAAACAGTTATATTATCTCGATTTTGCGTTGCACACTTTAGAATGGTGAAATCAGGCTATAATACTTGCAAATAGACTGAAAGAACAAAAAAAGTCCACAAATAAAGTTATTGAAGTGTTCTTTTAAATGACTGATTCCCCATTATAAATACGATGTGTTGGGATCCTCAAGAATCGAGCGCATGAATGGGTTGGTTCTGGTCTGGTCTGGAGGCTGCATCTTGTGTTGCAGTGATCGAGGTGTCGAGTGGCGAGTACGGAGACCACACGGAGAAGATGGTGGCTGCGGTGGACAATGGTCGCTGCTACCAGTGGTCGTCCACCACCGGCGCACAACACGACCGCAAGCCGCGGGATCGAGCCTCCACCAGATCACTTATCGAGAATACAGACTTTAGTTATAAATTCGAGAGTAGTTGTTGGATGCAGTTCAGAATTCTCGTCTACAGAATGCTACTACAAACCTGCCGTGATTCAGTGAGTAGATGCAACATTTTATACATTATCCTGTGAGTTGCTTGACAATTATCTCTTCCACCTATATTATCACTGATGAGACAATTATCGAGTCAGCCTTGCAGTTATTCATTATTATTTTATTTGTATCATTATTTCTATCTTATATGTGACAATGAATAAAAAATAGGTGGATGACAACACTTCCTGTGATTATTTGTTCACTCATAAGTCATAAGATGATTGTAACAACATTTTAAATCAGCAGTTCATAAAAAAGTTAAAAGAGGAAAAGAGACACGCTCGGTTATGCACATTGTGTTTCTTTTTGTTTATTTCGTACAATTCAAGCTTGGGGGGGGGGGGGGGGGGGGGCAAGGCCCGGGGTCCGCGAACTCGGGGGAGGGCTTGGGACCAGGTCGACCCTGAACAGCTCTTAGCTGGGACCAACACGTAGGTCTGTAAAGGTGACAGCCGCTTCGGGGAGAGAATATTGATGTTTCAGAGAGTTTGAAAATATTAAGAAACAAACATTATTGAGCGAGCGTAGCGAGCGTCACGTCACCATGGTACTCTTATGGCACTTTCTCTGTGTGTGTTTTTTTTGTGTTCACTGCCCAGGTCAAACCGCTCTACCAATCGATCTGAAAATTTGCACAGATTCTAACGTAATCTATGAGGTCCCTGGGATCGTTTTTGAACGGGAGCCTGTGATTGGTTCAAATTTTAAAAAAATTATCTTTCGATTAGTTGATTTGATCAATTTGAAATTTTGACAATCTTACAAAGTTTCAGATAATTCCTCCCATTGGTTAAAATTTAAAAAAAAATCATGTGATTATTGAAATTTAAACAAGAACCTTTTGACCGATCAACTTACAACTTTGCATGGTAATTGGGACCGACATTATCTATATTTTTGACAATTTGCATACTAATCTGTGTTTAAATCCAAAA
This sequence comes from Leuctra nigra, assembly GCA_934045905.1. Lineage (NCBI taxonomy): Eukaryota > Metazoa > Arthropoda > Insecta > Plecoptera > Leuctridae > Leuctra > Leuctra nigra. The sequence continues at coordinate 9,430,563 of OW203763.1, read as the reverse complement.
TTTATTGACAGTTTACGGACATTTTGCGTGTTGGCTATCAAATTTCTCGAATTTCATATTTCACGGCAAGATCGAATCTTCATTTCCAAGGTACCTAGTTACAGCATAGATATGACCGAAATATGATTTTTGCTGATAACCTCAGATAGGTCGATGTAAATAAATACCAACTGCAATGTGAAAAGATTTTCCTCGAGTGGGACTCGAACCCACGACCTTCCGATATCCAGTCAGGTGCTCTACCAGCTGAGCTACCGAGACAGTTCACATCGCAGCGGCTGTGTTCCAATATAAGCTGCGTTCGCAACTTACCGATATTTTGAAGATGGGTCAGAAGACATATGCGCACTCATCTGCCTATGAGAAATCCAAGTCGAGTGAAGTAGTGGTCAGTTGTCAAGCGTGGATCAAATTCCACGGTCTTCTGACCCTATCTTCAAAATATCGGCAAGTTGCGAACGCAGCTTATATTGGAACACAGCCGCTGCGATGTGAACTGCCTCGGTAGCTCAGCTGGTAGAGCATCTGACTGGATATCGGAAGGTCGTGGGTTCGAGTCCCACTCGAGGAAAATCTTTTCACATTGCAGTTGGTATTTAGATATGACCGTTCAACAGGAAGATTTAATATTGTGTACACACATTTTTATCATGATTGGTCCCCCCAGGTATATTTTTTGAATGAGATCATGGTGATTTTTTAAAATTAACAAGGAACCGTTTGATCGATCAACTTAAAACTTTGCATGGTTATTGGGAAATATTTTAAGCATTTTTTGAGATTTTTATACAAGTCTGTGAAGAAATTCAAGAATTATTGGCTTTTAAGTTTTAATGACATTTTCGATAGACAGAATTTCGGTTCGAAGTGTTGCGCGTATCCGTGCTCGCTCACAACGCGTAACATAGAGCGTTTTCCTAGTTACGTTAATGATACCAGCTCATCGATCATGCTTTCTGTAATTAATTCTTGGAAAGCTTCATTAAATACTCCTGGCTCACGTCGTTACGTTAATTACTAAATACAATATAAAATAAAAATAATCAAGGGAGGGCAAAGAACAATATGTCATGCATTTTACTATTTGCAAATTGTCTAATTAACAAATTACTCTTTATTTTCGTGGAAGCTTTCAGAATCCATTTATAATTACGTAAATAAATTAGTATAAAAAATACAAATATGAGAGTGCTAAATTATACTCTTTAGCGCCGATTTTCTTCTTGCCATTACTATAGAGGTACATGGCCCAAAAAGTTATTTCTTCATTGTCATCATGAAAATAAATATTATTGCATTTAATTTTCTTCTCGGTGATGTGAATTATGTCCGATATTTTTTAGTAATTCTTTTCAATTGTGAATGAATGATTAGAGGCACAGTGGCATATTTATGACAGGAGTCACTCACCATTTGGAAGTCGGGACGAAAATGCTGTAATCTTATAATAAGTAATACAAAACCTACAAGATACGTTCATTTAAATACGAGTGTTTTAATTTATGTAAATATATTTTTCTGCAAATCGTCCTGTCTTGGTTAACTGTACCCTAACTTTTAAAATAGTTGGTGTTTAAATAAAAGTAACATTGTTTTAAGAAGTTTTCCCAAAAATGCTTTTATCAATCTTCTAAGGAAGTGAGCATTATCGATCCTGATAAATAGCTAGGAATTAACGATATTTTATTTAATTTTCAGACACAAATGACATTGAAAATATTACTTCATCTATTTCTGGGACTCATTGTCGGAGCCATGTTCTTTGACTTCGGCAACGATGCATCTAAAATGATGTTCAACTTTGGTTTCGTCTACACTTGCATTATTATGTTCTTATATGTCCCACTGTTGCCAGTTTTATTACAATGTGAGTATTGAATTTAACATGCTTCATGTGTTACATTTCCTTGTGTATTTCACTTCCTTTCCCCTAACATGCTATGAAATGACAAATCTAGTCTACCATTGTCATATACAATGAAAAATACAAATGTGAAAAGTGGCAATTTATATTTGGTGAAGCTCTTCAAGTCAAGCAGCGCAGCAAAATGCTACTTTTCAATCTCTTCGGCTATTAGGAAACATTGCTACAGTGTCAATTTATACAATTAAGAAATAATAATTATTGCCTGAATTCTTCAAATCAAGATTTCACGTCTGTCGGGCAATACTTCTTTGTTAATTTTTTTCTCGTCTTGTCCCATACCCCATTGATAGAGCAACTTTCTCGTTCCATTTGTCAACGCCATTAGGTCGTTGCACTACATAATACACAAAAGTCTGACAAATAAATCATTATCATACAATTGTTCTTCGCCTGATCCTCCAATGACTATTATATAAAATCCTATTTGAATTTGATTACAGGAATGCTGTAATTGCGTTCAAGCCAACCTCTACCATCTTCCACCCCTAACTTTCCTAAACTAAAAGCTACTCTGAATGATGGCACACAACAAACATGTTATTTGATAACAATCTCCAAATATGTATTGTTTTCAGTTCCTGGGCAAGTACAATTGCTGAAGAGAGAACACTTCAATCGCTGGTACAGCCTGAATGCTTACTTCTGCGCCATGACTATATCGAAACTCCCATTACAAGTAGGCAATCACCTTTCATCTAGCTGAATGAAAATTTTTATTTTTAAAATTACTGTTGTTTTAATTACCATTGTTTAATTTGTTGTAGTTTTTATTTGGCACTGGCTACTTCTGCATGGTTTATTTCATGACCAGCCAACCAGTGGAATGGTTCAGAATAGTGCAATTTCTTGGAATATGTTTACTGATTGGACTAGCTTCGGAGAGCTTTGGATTAGCAATCTCTTCTGCTTTAGGAGTTGTGGTAAGTAATGTAGTGACAGTGTGTCTTAAGTTAACCAATATCAATCAAGTTTACTACTAAGATACTGATTTGAGTGCTAATCTAATGTACTCAAAACACTGGAAATTGATCTATGAGTTTTTTTTGTTTTGAACCAATTAGAGCGTACAAAATTGATCAACTACGATGTTATTTACCTTTACATAAAGTAAGTTAAAGTGAACTGTGGGTGTTTTCGTTGTTTAGAAACGAAAAAGTTCTAACCCATTGATAGATTTGCATCTATAAAGGTTATGGACATCAGTCTTTATGGAAGAGCAAATTTCACTATAGTTAGAACTTAAGACATTTTGCAATGTATAGAGTTTGATTTCCTGATTCTTAAGATAATGATATATAACTCAAAATCGACAAAAGTGAACTTCCGCCCTTCTACCTCTGAGGTACAGATTTAATATATGTTACAGACTTCAATATATAAATTTGAACATTTTATGATGGAACAATCTACAAATAAATTACCAATTCTTAATCACACCCAAGGATATCTATAACCCATCTAAGGAAATAAGAGTAATAGGTTGTGGAACGGAATAAGATTTTATAATAGTATATTATTTAGTATTATATTAACGTTTTGATGATCTATATTTGACAGAATGGCATGTTCGTGGGGCCAGCTGCTTCCGTGCCGCTTATGCTGTTGGCCGTGTATGGCATGGACACTGGAACGACTGCCATTCCGCTGCACATACGCATGGCGATGTCGCTCAGCTATCTGCGATATGGCTTCGAGGGCTTAGTCATCGCCACGTACGGCAACGGAAGGGCTCCGTTGATCTGTCCAGAAGAAGAGATTTACTGTCCACTAAAAGATCCGAGAGAATTGCTTAAGCAAACAGGTAGGTAGCAACTTAGACTAATCATCCCCAGTATCACTAAGGTATCACACAAGGCACAGACTTTGTTCGTAAGTCAATTATTTTATTCTAAACTATTTTTTAAATTATTTCTGAATGGAGGCAATATGTTCAGTTGTTTTTTCTTTAGAAACTGGCTTTCACTTCTATGGGTTGATTTCTCTCTTTTGGAAAACTTGGAAAATAAAAAACCATACAATTTAGCAAGGTTTTGTTAGCAATTAGTTTACATAATTAAATGTTGAAATGTTGGTTCACTAATTTGTTAAAACATACAAGTTTTGTCTAAATTGCATGGATTTGATGAACAGGATTTTTTTCTGTACCATAGGCATGGAGAATCTGAACATTTGGGTGGACGTGGCCGGTCTTTTGGCTTCAATCTTCGTTCTTCGAGCAATTTGCTACTTCTTGTTACGTTGGAGACTCTCATCTCGCCGTTCCTTAGCCGCCGTCAATCTCATCGGAAGATTTATTAAAGCACATTTTAATACTTCCACATGAAAACAAATAGAACACCAATCTCTGCCTAGTTATAAGCATCACGTTATTAATTTAAATCTATATGTTCTTCTTACTTTGGAAAGAGATAACAATGGGTAATTATATAGACAATTCAGTACTTAGTTATATAATCAGTATAAACCTCGTTTTTGGGGTTTCTTTTTGATAGGAGTTGTGCTTGAGCTTTGCAGTTAAAACTAAAACTCGAATTGAAAAATGTACGTACAACAACCTGTTGGAACTGGGTACTGGAAATCTTGGTATCTACCCTTTGTTATTCCTTATTATGGATACCTGTTTGTTATGTTACTTTTGTTTTTGACTATTATTAAAACGTTTCCTTTCGCCTATTATTGTATAAAAAAGGAATTCCTATTAATTTAGTTACCTTGGTTAATCAGTTTAACTCAATCAGCATTTTAAAATAAATTGATAAATATTATTTTATACTGGCATTACTCATTGTAAATTTCACAAACTGGTAAAATTAAGACAAATATGTGAGTACGTACATGCTTTCCCAATCCTTGTATTCTCCATATCAATCATGAATCATGATATTTGTTATCCAAAAGGCCAATGTAAAATATTTGATATATATATATATATATATATATATCACTCTTAAAGCGATTTTGGGATTATTAAAAACGTACATTTTTTCAACAAAAGGCAAACATAAAGTGAAATAGAAATTGTCACCTCCTGCCCTCGCAGGGCGCTTTTTGGATTTTTTGCACTTTTAAAACGATTTTTGTTATATTATAACGTGTATTTTGCTGCATAATGCCCAATAATAAAATGTAAAAGGCAGAAAACTTTAAATAGAAGAGCCTGACCCTCATGGCGTGTTTTTTTCGATTTTTCTTGCTTTTAAATCAATTGTGGGGTGATAAAAATGTATGTTGTGTTTAAAAATAAAATTGGTGATATTTTTACTTGAATACTTACCAAGTTACTTCCTTATTTAGATTTTTAAATTTATTATCATGTAGTCCTTTGTTTTGATTGTTTCGAAAAGTTTATGTGGAGCGGGGGAGGGGGGAAGTAGTTAGTAAACAGGGCGGGTTTTAATTTGTTAATACAGAGGTAATTAGTTCAGTTAGAGTTTCTATGAACTACTTTAATGTTAGAGATACTGTTACTAGTCTAGGGGAAACGATCAACACTATTCCTGGCATGATAAACCATTTATGAATCAATTAAATCTATTTATTTATTGAATGTAAACCCTTTATTTAACGTACTTGCCACTGCCAGTATTTTTACTATAACTAGGGCACAAGAATTTGATTCAGTAGCAGTAACACAAACCATCTAGAGAAATACCTACTGAAGTGGCGTTATATAAGAACACCTGTTTGATAACACAAAGGCGTGGGCAACATCGGCTGTAGTTCGTCACGTGACATAAGATTTAAAAAATAGCGCCTACTTTCAACCGCCAAAAATTAATGGGTGTTTTCAGAAAGAATAATTGAAGGCGGCATAGTTCTCTACCGCTAGCGAGTCTTCGCTCGGTCCGCTCCGCTCCGTACTTCCGATCGTGCGTGTGTACGGTGTGTGTGGTGGGAGTGGGAGGTGAAACAGAGTACTAAACTTCTTGAGGGATATATAAATAAAGTGTAATATTTATGTTTTAATCATTAGTCTGGCTCATCAAAAGGCTGGTAAATGACTTATCTTTACAAATTATATTAACTCTCGTAAAACATATGGTTAACATAGCATAATATTAGGGTATAAGAAATGTATCACAACAACAAAGGGACTAAGGTTGTACATGTAGCTCTAGAGGTAGTAGAACCTAGCCTTGGGCCTAAAATATTGTGGAAGCTAAAATTGCTTGCTTACTGTCAACAAACTTTGGTACCCTTGAATATGCTTGTTTCTTCAAAATCTTGGCTCGAGTGATTAATTATGAGACCACTTGATGTTCAAGTGACCTTACTTCGTTCCGATTAGTTTAAACAATAGGGTTGATGCCCACCCCCTGGCGTTGAAGATTTCTTATTTGCAACAGGTGTCTTCGACACTATTTTTCAAGATTTTGCTTTATTATAACAAGTTATGGATGCTAATCTTAAATGACACTATAATAACTTAATGTTTGAGTAGGTAACATTTAGGTACCTATAGGTACTACCTGCCTAGTGCCTACCTACTAGTTTGTTTAATTTTGTGCAGGCCAATCTAATAAAGTTCCAAAGGTAGGTAGGTAGGTACCTACTACTAGTGGAAGAGGGTGCCTAGATATTAGGTATGCCCAATTTTGAATCAATTTTTGTAAAAATCGATTATTTTCCTTTCAATTTATTGATTGTTGAATTGTTTCTTTGGAAACTGATAGGTACCAACCTATTAAAAATGCTTTTTGTTTCAATTCGATTCAATCCCAAAAATGTTATGAGAATAGCGCATACAATGAGAAATATGGGGAAATGTTACCTACCTATTTTAATTTTAAATGCATAGTTATCTCAGTCAAAAGTGATTTAGTTGTCATTCTTCCTTACTACACGTTTCGTCTGTTGGCGGGAGTCCGAATTGAATTTAAGCATTCAAAAACAATTAATTAATAATTTGTTTTCGATTAGATAGATGCATCCCTACTAGATTTCTTCATTGATTATCTACCTGAAAATGTTCCATATCTCAATTAATAAAAAATAAGTTTAGGTAGAAATGGCAAATCAATGAGAAGTTCAAAAATATTAATTAGAGAATATTGTATTTTAAAATTGCTTATTTGGTTTTGTTAGATATGCAGAGTCTGGAGTCATCGGATGAAATGGACGACTGTGAACCTAAAGATCTCAGAGTGAATGTCAATGTGAACAAGAAACTCAAGCCAATACCACCACCACTGAACCTGGCTCTGCCCAGCAATGCTCTCAAGGAGTTTGCCATTATCGCTACGAGTCCCAAGAGTCCGCTTATGCTGAAGAACTTGCCATTTCGTAAAAGGTAGATTGGGTGATTATCTTCTTATGTAAAACAAAAAGAATATTCTACCATCGAGTACCACTCCGAGAGCTTGAAGTTGAAATTAGGTGATACCTATAAGGAAAGTGGGAAGACCAAGGAAGTAGTGGAGAGAGGAGAGTAACCACCAATGAAGCCCAACCATTGAAACCGGGAGAAGGATTTAATACCAAAATTATCAATTAATATCTATGAGGTCTACATTTAAAGCTACCTACCTACGTGAATGTTTCTATTAAAATTTTAAATGTCGAAATGAGTGAATATGCAATGCTCATTTTCTGCATGTTATGCAGTTTTTTCAATGACTGGAAATGGAAGTGTCCTGAATCACTGTTATATATGTCAAATCTCTCGTAGGTAATCAATTGCTGGTACCTTCTATAGGGACATAGACACCCCATCAAGTCTAAGTGAGAACAGCAATCGCTTGATCTTGCTTGTCCTGAATGCTTTACAATCATGATCCAAAAAGCCACGAGGCAAGCAAGATCAAGCAGCTGTAGCAAATGTAACTTGTCGTTAGTTTAACCTAGCACGTAGCACTCGTTGCTTTCGCCTAGATTTGATAGCCTACATCCAATCAAGTCTTTGAACTACAATAAAACCAAAATATCACTATGTACGAATGTTATTTCATATTTAGTTGGCATTTAGGAAGGTAATTAATAAAATATGTTGTGTGCTCTACCTCATACATTTTTAAAATTCTTTTTCAGAGCCTACAGTTTTTCTGGCAATGATCCATTCACTACTACGTCCATAATTGTTTGCCCGTCTCCCACCGATACCGTTGAAAAGAGCTCTCTCTCCTCATTGGACGAAGAATGTGGTCCGTCTCCGTCCTACCTTCCCTCTCCGTCCTACCTCCCATCTCCCATTCCATTCCGCATCATGGCTCCGATGACGAAGACTCGTGTGACACACTTAGAATGTGTTGGTCATCGCTCTTCGCTTCATTACGCCGGGCCGTCAGTGCTGCTTAGTCCTGCGCCATCGTCCCCTGGCAGCGCCAGTCCAAGTCGCGAGGAATTTAATCATCATTCGTCAAAACTAGCCATGCTGTCGCCAGATATCTGCGATCGCTTTAAGAGGTTTGTAGTACTATTCATAAAGGAATTTTCTTTGAATTTCATGCCAGTTAAATTCCAACAAGGTAGGTACCTTGGTGAAGACTTTGTTACCATGGCAATATAGCAGATTATAGACGACAATTTGATTTTCCTGTTTTAAAATTAGAAGAAACTATCCATTTTTGTAAATCGATTCCTTGAATCAGGCCTCAAAATGTTATTTGGGATGGTAGCAAAACCAAACTTGGTAAAAGTAGCTCCGATACTTAAAAGCAGTGGTTAATTTGGGGGTGGACGAGGGCGAACGCATCCCCCCACTCTTTTTTCAGGGTGGACGCCGTCCCCCCACTTATTTTCATGGAAGTAAAAATTGGCTTTAAATTGTGTACAAATTGCGTGAAAATGCACCAAATTTGTTCCTGGATTTCAAAATTTTCCCGGGGCTATGCGCCCCGGACTCCCATTCTATTGGGGGGCCCTCCCCCCAAACCCCCATTGTTTTCGTAGACAAATACGCTTCCCAGACAATCGCCGAGTGACGAGCGTCCACCCACTTAATATTTTACAAATTAACCACTGCTTAAAAGGAAATATTTTCTTCATTTCAACTCTTCCGAAATGATCTAGGCAACTATTGAGATGTTATTAAATAATTATTTGATTAACCCATTGGCCTATGAATTTTCAACAGAAAAAGTTGCACAGCCAGGTATAGTATTTCATTTTCAGTTTTACCTAAAATTTGAACTGGCAAGTTTATCTTGTCCAAATCCACAGTGGCCATCTTATAAATGGCGAGTTCCTATCGTCCAAATAGGCCAATGGGTTAACCGAGAATGTTTCTCTTGGTAGAGCACCTGTGCCAAAATTCCACTCGCTCTCGTCATAGACTAATAAATGTTTTCCTAGACATACAACTCTTATGGCGCAATTTCTGCGGTTGATAACCCCCCCCCCCCCCCCCCAACCACCCCATCTAGCCTCGGGGCGTACTGTACTCCAAGTAGGAGTATCAGCCCCGGGCGCCGGTAACACTTTGGTACTCCTAGGTGGAGTATGCCCCGAGGCTTGACGGGGCGGTTGCAGGGGCGATCATCAGCCAGACATTTTTCCTAGTTAGTGTATGTCTAGGAAAACATTAGGGCTGTGCGAGATTGAAATTTTTCATGTCGAGCGAGATCGAGATTATTTCATAAAAGTCGAGCGAGATCGAGCGAGATATTTTACCTTCGAGATCGAGAATATTCGAGCAAGATTATACTTTTTTAAAAATATTTTTTTTGGTGGAAGAGAAACACTAATGCAAATTGTCCAGATACACAAGAATAACATTTGATAAGTATGCAGAACTGTCTGCTTTATATATAAAACAATACAAATCAAATTTATGTCGATACAAAGAAAGTTAGCGTGCGTAGTCCTGTAAAAATAACAAAAAATTGGAAATCTTGATGGCTCTTAGTTGATATACTCGAGACTTGAAAATTCGAGATGGTAATTTGAACAAACGATCGAGATCGAGATGGAGTTTCATATTCGAGATTCGAGAACTTGCGAGACTTGCACAGCCCTAGAAAACATTAATTAGTTATGCTCTCGTAAGCGATTCATTGTTTCTCGATCAATTGATCACAATGTTAGATATAATTTTTTTTGCTATATTACGACAAGGGTATAATATTTATTATTGTTTGATATCAAATGTTAAAGAATTGAATTAACGAAAGCCTTGAAATACATGTTGTACAAAATAAAGAGACAAGTGCTGTTGTGGGTCATATAATGTTTTGGTTGTTATGCACTGCACTTGATCTATCTCAAGAATAGGCATCCTTCTTTTCTTCAACTAGAACTAGAAGATTTATTTTTATTTTTGCATTTTTATTTCAGATTCAGTTTCCCACCCGAAGAAGTGAATTCTCCAAGCTCTCTAGCACCTCCCGTTTCTTTCATTTCTCCGCCAACTTCGCCAACGAAGAAAGTGCGGGATCCTGACCGACCTAAACGTCCAATGAACGCATTCATGCTTTTCGCGAAACGATATCGTCTAGAACTGATTCAAATGCATCCCGGTAAAGATAACCGTGCCATCAGCGTCATCCTAGGCGAGGCATGGCGCAACTTGGCACCAGGCGAGAAAGAGATTTATGTTGCCGATGCAAGGTCTATGGCGCAGGAGCAGAAACGTCTTCATCCCGACTGTTGGAAGAGGAAACGGTCACATTCAACGAGTTAAGCAGTGGAAATAGAGAAGGTAATGAATTATTGTTGTTAACCTGACATTATGTGTGTATAGATAAGAATAGTTTAAATTGAGCAGTGGTTCTCAACCTGATCTCATTCTCATATTTTGTCATGACAGTTTAAAGAGATTCTTAATCTTGAATATAATATAATTGTTGCAATCGTTCATGCATGAAATTGACTTTTCTTTGAGGTACACAGCCTATCGTAAAGAGGAGGGAAATAATTTAAGTGGTAACCTAAATGAAGACTTGGTTTTCAACAAGCTATTAGGTACCTACTATATTAGATTTTAATGACTTCTATTGGATGGAATTTCATCACTACATACTGTGCTCCCATAAGGAGACAGACCGAAAAACTTCAATACGATATCACGCAAATCTTTGTGCGGCTAGTGTGTTGGTTCTAGATTATTGTCGTCGATAAAGTGCATGTAAGTGCCGTAAGCATGTACAAAGGTTGAGAGTTGCTGATCAGTATACAGTGTATGTGATGCATTGTGGCATTAACAATCAAATGGCATGCTTAAAACTATGCTTTACCAAGAGTCTCAAAGAGAATGTCATTACCTGGACATAGGTGGGGCACTTTTTCAAGAATTTCATTATATCAAATGAAATTTAAGACTGGATTGTGAACTTTATTGTGGTGTTAATATGTTGTAAAGTAGGTAGGTAGGTAGGCATAAGTGTCAAAAGGAGCCTTGTATTCTTGAAAATATCTACTCATAATGAAACAAATTTGGATTGAGTTTTAATTAATGATAAATCATTGTTATACTAGCAATCGACTGCCCTTGGCATTTTTGCTCGGAACAAGGACAACAGAACTACTGCTTTGTAGATTATGACATTACTAGCATTTTGTTAATGAACATATGCAGGGAATACCAACTTTATAAATAATCCAACACCTAAAGCATGATGAAAGGGTTAACTCAGATCCATTATTAGTGCTCTGAATAAAGCAAACAATAGTTGGGCTACATTAGATAGCAGATCTTGTAAAATGATAGTCATATAAGTTAATGAATTTGCATTGATATTTCATATTGTCTTGAGAAATATTGCCCATGGCTCATAATTCCATTAGGAATTTAGTGTCAATTCTCGGGGGATCTCTTCTATTTACTATGTATATCCCATCCATTAGATTTAGTCCATATTTCGGATAAGTTAACTATGACTACATTCATTAATAGATTTATAAAGAATAACTATTATTTGTGTTTTTGTGAAATTAGTTTGAAGTACCAACGGAGCATTGAATTTGTAACTTACCTATCTCGATTAGCATTGGCATGCACTAGGGCTAACCACTAGGGCTAAAATACTTACATTCTTTTGTGGGTAAATTGCTATGTGGGGTTGGCAAATTGGGTAAAACGAAAAATGTGAGTCTTAGAGGATAGAACGGGAGTGAAATTGGTTTTGAGCAAAAATAGAAAATGTATTCTTCTAGAAAACATCTCTGAAACTCGCAAGAACAGAAGATTCCTTCACCATTATTTATTTATGTTGGTGTCCCTGCATTGTGCATTGATGTAGTCTCAGCATTGAATTGATTCAATATTTTTCGTGGTGTGTTGTTTTACTCTACTAAGTGTACCTATAGGTGTTAAATGTGCCTAAGATATGTTGTTCAGCCTTTCACATACAGGTGCTTCATAGCAAGAGAATGATCTCATACTCTCAAAATACATACATCTATAAAATTAATATTGAAGTTATAGTATATAATATGTTGTCTATATAAAAAGTTATTTACTATTGAAAGACAAAGGCAATCTAATGGATGTATATAAATTCTCAAGATTGATAGGCGTCATCCATTTAAAACTTATACATATGGATCTTTAATCTTACTATTCTTGTAATTTGTACTAAATCAGTGTGCTATCACTACAAGCAAAACTAACGAATAACAAATAATATTACATCGATTAATGAAGTAGAGTGATCTATAAATGAAAGTTGCAAAGTGGGGTCTAGAAATGCAGGGCTTGGCTCGTTTGTACAATGTCCCCATAAGTAAGATAAAGTTCACTGTAGCGGTCTTGATAGCTGTGTTTCAATGGCTGTTGCCTTGTACCTCTAACATTATCAGTACATTGTACAACCGGGTCTTACCTCGGGGTGCTGCACTGAATATAAAATCTAAGCAGATTTTCAAAATCAAGGTGCTGAAGACGTTATTTTACTTTTGTACAGGCGTACACTTAAAAGCCGATAACGTAAAGTAGCACTGAAACTCTTGATCCATTATTCAGGTTTTTATTCTCGAACAGTGTGTCGATCAATTATTGCGAAATATAACATATTGTGATTCTTTACATTAATTAATATATTTTAATTAATTAAGATTATTGATCTGTGAATAGTTTTTCACTGTATTGAAATTAAAAAATTTGATGGTTTTACATCTTCAATGGTAGAAAATGGAATAGGTATGAAGTTTTACAAAGAGTTCTTGACGTTGGCATTGGGGCATCATTCTCAAAGTAGTGTCCAATCTTAAAACAGCTATTTTTTGTTGTAGTACTTGTGTACCGTTTACTCCTTAGTTCGAAAATAGGTACCTACCTTGTAATTCCTGAATGCAGGGAAGTGTCCTGCTAGCTGGGACGCTAGCTGGGACACAATCAAGATACGCTAGATTAATATCATAGTTGCTGCATAATTACTTTTAAATTGAAGATAGGAGAGGCTCTTTTACTAATTGTATGTCAACTTGTCAAGGCTTAGAACTAGTATTAAAAACAAATTATTTGAGCTGCAAGGAAAATAAACTATATATAGGAGGTATTTGCCAGTTCAGAAATATATTTGTATCTTCCAAAATCTTTAACTTAGTCTACATCATTGTCGTAAATGATAATTGTCCGTACTTATATCCTGAATACAATCTCAAGTCTATTTTTCCTTCCATCAATATTTCTTACTGAATTATTCTTCAGTAACTATTGCCTAGCCTTATACTTATTTTCACAAATACGAGTCATATAAACAGGTAAAGTTAAAAGAGTGTTAAGGCTAATAATCAAAAAACCTACATTTCTTTCAAATTCAATCAGTTTGGAATGGCTTGGTGTAAGAATCATAATTTCTGTTTGCAGCAATTGTTGGACACAGTCTTGATATCAATCTCTTCCAATGAAAAATGTGGCAAAATCCCAAACGAGTTTGTGGATTAGATATACGCTGAAGCCAGGTTCCCACAATGCAGTGTTAGTTTTCATTTGATTTGTCTTTCCCATAATAGCTACCAGGTTAGTTATTTTATTGTTGATGTTGTGATCAAGATTGACTATGCATTCTCACTGAAAATAATTATGATCAAAGTTCTGCAATTTAACGAAAAAATACTATCTATCACTCATTTATGTACACAGAGTTACTCATTCAATTATTATTCTTATGACATCTGTAATCAATCTCCAACAGAGTCAAATTCTAGTTGCAGAAATTTGTTATTAAGAGAAGAGTGGAAACTCTGTGTCAACATTTATTCCAATCAATCAATGATATTTTAACTCAAAACAGTATGCTACCGTGTTACGCATAAGAAACGTATCGACCATCAAAATACGGGTTATGTGGGTATCACATTTTGTTGCAATCGTGGCTGGAACCCACGTATGGATCACGTGATCATTCTGCACATGTGCAGAGACATATTTTAGTCTCTACATGCGCATATTGATAATTTGGTCCATGCGCGGGTTCCATACGCGGTTTGCAATCCAGTATGATTGATACCCACTTTGGTCGATGGTCAATAGTACATTGGTTATGCGACACACGGCAATATGGGTCTCCACATCCCTTTCCAGTGAGAAAATTACCTCCCCAGTCTCAAATGCAAAACGGCAGCCACTAGCACACACAATCTTGAATGGTCACTCAGAAGTACTAGCTGTGCTTTTTGTATTTAACCTCGGTGATCTTACGAGAACCACGGTAATATTCACTAATCAGTCTTGCTGGCAGCCTACTGTAGATCACTAATATAAGTGTTAAAGTTATTTGCTCTCGCCAATTGCTGATAACTTTCAAATATTTATTACAATTTTATTTTATGTAGTTTTTGTCGCATTATTATTTCTTATTTTATGACATGCAAAACTAAACTGCATTGGGAGAATCTAGTTTAATAGTTGGTATGTTTGTTATCTCAAGTAATTAGAAACTTATTATTATATATTAAGATACTTATAGTTTTTTTATGACATCTGTTGTTGATGTTTCGGTTTTGAAGGTATGTTTTATTTTACAAATAGGTGATAAATTGTTTTATTATGAATTTTAGAAGATGTATGGTTACCTAGTTAAGTTGATGTAGAGCGTTCTCATCTTTGTGTAATCATTGACATTGTATTTAATCCAAGTCCAGTTATTTCTCTGTTCCAGAGTGTGTCTGATAGTGCTATGCATGTAATTACCAGTCTATCATTAATCTTTATCAACATAATGCTGATAATACTGATGAATTGCAATTCTATACATTTGTGTCTATATTAGTAGTATTGTAACCTCGTGGTTGACTTTGTTTAATGGATTATTGTATTGTACACAGTTCATTGTTTTAGCACTGTGATAGTTCCCTAGAAGCTTAATTCATTCTTCCAGAAGAAAGTTTGTATGAAGTGATCTCAGAAAACCTCGAATCGCACGCTACTTCCAATATGAGGATTTGACAAAGCTTGAATGTAATTAGGAAATTGTATTCATTTATCAAATTGTTTTAATTCTCTTCTATCTCCCTGGGTGGTCATGCATGCGAATGAGAGATTTTTATACACATTATATTATAATATTTTGTACTCAGGGTCATCTCACCCCGATCTCAATTCACTCTATACTCTCGAAGATATTTTTTGACTACCCTCTTTCGAGTATTTTTCTCACGTGTGAACCATACCAAACAATTCTCCCTTCCAGGTATATAATGTGATAACACCTGTCGTGGGTATATTTTAATTATTGCCATAGCATAAGAATATCTGCTATTTTTGAAATATACTGTCAACCATGGAATCCAAAAAGTATGATCTGTAAATGGCATCATTTTTTTAATAAAATAAAAATGCTTCTTCTTGCAAATATATTGTTTGAGTAATTTAATCCCACTAGTATAGTACTTGTTGCATCCTCAATGTGTTTCAATGGGATAGGTATTAAGTGTAATTTGGCATTGACCTTGTATCGTCATCATGACGTGTTCTCTGTCAGAACAAGAAATAAGGATTTGTCAGCAATATAGATTTGCATCCCACGTAGATTGCTAGATTTACGTAATAAAATCATTGATCAGTTTTAAGGCTTAAGTCTAACTTTGACTGCGGAATTTATGCCTGTAAAATCGTCAAGGCGTGATTATATAAAAGCGGCATGACGTAACAAACAGTGTCAAGTTTTCTACGAGCTGGCATACGTTCAATTCTAGTTCATCGTATACACTATACCACAATGTGAAAACTTGTTGTGCTGGTATACGCTGTTCTAGTGCAGCTACAAAATAATGGTAGATCAATAGAAAATTCACGGAAAGAACGTAAGTATTGAACTGTCTCACGAAATAATCCATATTACTATATCTATTTTACCGCACTGCTGGGAAAGGTCGTTGGCATTTGATCATACACCTGTGAAACAAACGGACACAGAAAGTGTAGTGAACACTGCCTCTCTGTAATAATTCGCTAGCTGGTATAGTGTGTATACCTAGCTGTGTATACGCATTAACGCATATATCGAAATAATTAATTATCTACATCATTTAGAACTAAATTTTTAAAAACTGTTTTTAAATTTTACTAATACTCAAAATTCGAACTCGGAGCTAATTTGCGTTTTGTAAAATTAACATAATCTATTGTTGTCAAGCAATTATAATAATAATAATTAACAAAATTACCTTTTCCCACCTTTTACTTACCGACCAAAGAGTAAAGACTATTGCGTGCTCATTTCAATTATTTGTTTGGCGAATGATTCAATTTAGCCATTTTTCATCAACTTAAGAGGAAATGAGAATAAAGATAACTCATAACAATTTTCAACAAAAATATTACTATTTAGCATTAAGTTTCAATATAACAAGTGGAGGCGAAAGCCAGGAATTGTTAAAAATAATATTAGAAATTGTAAATAATCTATGTATATATTATTCAATAAAGATGTTTAAAAAAAAAAAAAAAAAAAAAACGTGCATAAAACCGCTTGTTCAAATACGAAACAGCGTGCAGATACTTAGTCGAAATTAATTTAATCATGAGAGTGAATATTTTCAAAGTATAAGTTAAGATAAGATTTCTATTATCTTCATATTTTCTATTTTGGCTTTGTTGTTTAATCCGTTTGGAAGACCGGTATTATCAATCATTAGTTTTACCTCTACTGAGATAAGCCGACTTGCTTCTTTCAATGAAAACTTTGACCTGAATCAGTCGCTAAATTTACTCTGTTTATAGAAATGCGCGGAACAAAATATTGCTTTAATCTGATAGCACAATAATTTGCCTCGGAACTGTCCAATAGAAAATGTCCATGTATCGTAACTAATGATTGTTTGACTTGATATTGAGTGGCGTAGGAATAACTTGACTGAGGTGTTCTAAGGTGTTCAAGCGCATGTGCAAGCAGTTCAGTCTGTAACATTGCGAGAGCGAAGAAAACATACAACCGCAGTGTAGTCTGTGATTGGGTGTGTTTAGCCCGGCAAGATGGGGTGTACTTGTTTGGCTTCAATGTGTACTACCGGTTCTAGATTACCAACAAGTGATTCTCGGATCCGAAGAGTAGGAAGATCAACATTTTACTGCTGTCAGAAAGACAGTATGTCATGTCAAAATCTAACCGATATTGATGAAGTTGGTCAAGATGTGTTAGACCAGTCAGATTTACATCATCCAGTACAAGAAATTATAGAAAACCCGGTAAGTTAATATTTTGTTTACTTGTTGCTTGGTATATTTAAATTGTATAGTTTATATTTAATCAACGTTCTCCAATGTAATAAATTGAATGGATGGTACTTACTTAAATTAAGAGGTCTTAGTTTGAAAATTTCTCGTTTTTCGGATAAATTATATAAAAACAGTGACACTTCTCGAAAAATGTTGAAACTTACAAAATATTACAGGAAGTTGATATACAAGGATAACGCGTTACAGTATTTAAAAACTTATGACACAACAACAAAATAGCAAGCAAACGTAACAAGTCTTTAATTGAATGTAAACCAACGTTAATTATAATGACACTGTGGGAATAGTTGTAGTAAACATCGTGAATATCTACCTGGATTTTGCTGTGAGTCAGGATTGGCTGCGACAGTTCGCAAGAATGATAACGCAGAAATGATTCATTGCCAGCTGAGGTTGAGACATTCTGCCATCACATCATATTGTCGGCATTCCTATGCTGAGTACCACGACAATAAGTCAGGAATATGATTTTTCAACATTTCACTTACTTTGTCCTACATACATTCATTGACGCGTTGATCGATTTTATCTAAACGGCATCTTCGCAATACTTTGCCAACAAGGCAAGACGGCATACTAGGCATATTAATTCCATTGCCACGTTAGTCATATTTCACAATAAATCATTACCATATAAAATTGGATAAGTGGTAATCAATGTATAAGTTCCTTACACCGATTTAATGGGTAAGGTACCCATTTAAGTGTGATTCAAGTCCGTGCTCTTTTCATCCGCACTCATTCTACATAGGCACTTATATTTTAATTCCTCATTGTTATCGGTTGTTCACTCTGCGTAAATTCACCGATTTTTTTCTCGGTGATTTAAAGAGCTGGGGCAAATGTTATAAAAGCCTTGAATATTTAAAACGACGATCTAATGTTCAATAGTACCTACGTAATTAGTTTGAATTTCGAAGTTCACCTTTAACACCCACTGGCAATGGCATCGGCATGTGACACATGATTATATGTGGGGCGGGGGGGGGGGGGGGGGGGGGGGGGGGGGGGATGAACCCAGCACATGCGTGTCCTCAGGCGTACGATACGTAAAGGTGGCGCAATCATTCGATACAAAAAGTAATTAACTGATTCAAAAAAGTGTTTCAATATTTATATAAAAATACTCAATGTCCTGTAGATTGCAACTCCCGTCCAATAATGAGTTTTATCGGAGAATGAACGAAACTTGAACCAAACTTGAACATATGAGTTTTGATTTCTAACATTTTAAGTAGCACACGTTAGTATTATTTTAAAATTATTTTACTGATAGTATGTTCATAATCTACCATAAAAAAATGTTTTTTGTTCACATCTAGCCGTACAAATAATAGATCTTCATTATTTCTTAAAAATGACACAATTTTACTTGGCTGCATAAGATAACATGGGGGAGGAAGCAACTCAATTTGTATCAGAAACTAGACACGAGAAGTGTTTAATTTTTTGTGGGATTGTGTACCTATGGCGTGATTATCAATAAGTACACACACAATTATGAAGATCTGAGACCATGCCAGCTCAGATCAGATCGCGCTCAGTTGGAAGCATTTTGGACATATGTCACAGGTATATTCCATGCAAACCTTGTACTACGAAACAGAACACAAATTATTATCCATTTTCAATTATTCTCACTTTCTCAGTCATTGTGAATCACTCTTCTCCACCCTCTCCTCCCCTTCACCCTTCACGATTTGCCTTTTGGGCGTTCTTGCTACTTTCATTCCCGAAAGAGAGTGCATGCAGTACAATTCTATTACAATAATACCTACTCCTTTATGATTTTATTGTTGCAGGCAATTCCATACAGTGGGCCAATACCAGTTCTATTAAAACCTGGACGGGTGATAGCAATTTCTGGATGCGTTACGCCTGAAGCAGATAGGTAAAAGCAAGGTTTTCACATTTTTGAAGAAAAAATGCTAATTAGAGAAACAACACCGAAATTATCCCGCCTTGTTAAATGATTCAAATACTTCGTAACAAGCCTTCGGAGATAATATGTATTTATTTATTTAAAAGCAATTGTTTCACATTTATTATAATTCCAAACACAATTTGGTATTAGAAATGTCAAACATGACACTTGTGAGTATCGAATATGAGATAGGATCGTAGCGTAACATATAGTAATATTACAAGGTCACAACTGTTGTGATAGCAACGGATGACTGTACATAGAACATTGAATTGACTTTTTGTTTGCATGAAATAAATAAGTAGGTACCTACTTTGAATGGGTTTTTCACAATCTGAGTTCAAGTGTCGTAACTAAAGGAATTTCGGCGCCCGGTGCAAGGGTGCAAGCCTACATTTTGGAGCCTCCCCCCCCCCCCCCCCCCCCCCCTTCCACGCAATGCTATAAACATGAAACATGTGACTGTAAAGTGAGTTAACCTCACAGCATGTCCCATACGGCTTTTTTCGTTTATATCAAATAAAAACGAATTTGGCGCGCTAAAATGACCTATGTTTATATGAAACACTATTTAATCAGTACCTATCTTCGATTTATATTTTTTGCCAAAATTCACGAATTAGCTACCCAATGCGTGCTTATATTTAAGATTGATTTAGTGTAAGTAAAAAGTAAAAACTAACTTGTGTAAAGCCCAATACAATTTACACGGAGCATTACTTATGTGTCACATTTCTGTGTCGCATTTCTTGATAGAAATTAGAACATGTTCTAAATGGTATAAAAGTTGAGCTCAAGTTCTGTCACAACAGAAGAAGTTGCGTCGTGTAAATACAAAATTGTATGAAAAGTGCGAATGTGACACAGAAGTTGTTCAAGAAATTGTACCGTGTAAATGGGGCTTTAACGTGGCGCGATCACTCGATATAGCACATTTTTATTTATTTGAGAATTTGCCATTTAAAAAATCTTTTTACAACAGTTCAACTATATTGAAGTATAAAATACTCATTTAGTGTCCTGTAGTTTGCAACTGTCACCCAATAATGAGATTTCAATTTTATGTCTTTTGAGAATGAACACAACTTTAACATGGGAGGTACCTATAGGAAAATTGTTTCGAATTTGGTTAATAACTTTTAAAATAGCACACGTTGGTATTTTTTTCCAATTTTTTTCTTAATAGTATGTCAGTATGTCTATAATAAAAAAGTTTTTTTGTTAAAATCTAACGGTACAAAAAATTAGAACTTCATTTAGCTTAAAAATAACACGATTTTACTTGGCTGCCATAAGATAACATGGGGGATAACATTCAAATTATCTCAGAAACTAGACACGAGAAGTGTTTAATTTTTTCAGGGATTGTGTATGGCGTGATTACTCATGCCATACACAATCCCATAAGTACACAAACAATTATGAAGATCTGAGACTACGCCTCGAGTGATCGCGCCACCTTACGTAAAAACATTCCTCTGTGCAGTTTCATATAGCAATTTGATCTCCAGAGAAACTAACTTCATTAATTGCCAATTATGAATATAAAAATGTTGTGTTTCTAAATCGACCCAAAGAATGTTTCACAACGTCATATTAATAAATAACTAAATATTGCTTTTTGCGCCTGATTGTTCGATTCTCAGTCGGCGTGCGCATTTATTTAGCATGCAAATCCCAACGTTCCCTCCCACCTTGTAGATGTTCCAATTCTTCATGTTTTCTTGTCTTCAGGTTCGCAATTGACTTGACATGTGGACCGAACGCACTTGATGATACAGCATTTCACTTCAATCCACGGTTCAATGAAAGATATGTTGTAAGAAATAGCCGCATCAATGATCGGTGGGGTGAAGAAGAGGATTCTGTGCCTCAAAAATGTCCGTTTGAAAGAGGAGAAACTTTTGATTTAGTCATATTTGTTACGGAAGAACAATTTATGGTAAGTAAATGTATCTATTTTTTACGACACTAACACGGAATTGTACTGTTAGAACGATAAAGAGTATTATCAAGAGAAGTGTTCACCACAGTATTTAGTTCTAAAACGCGATAAGATAATTAAAACGCCGTTATTTTTTAGGTAAAAGTCTTTATTCTAAAAATATGTGTTATGGCTTTTCAAAGCTCATACAACCTCAGGAGTGATTATAGACTTTCACTTTATTTTCTTGTAGTATTTTATCAACTTTTTCCAATCCAATGGTGCGGGTTTATCACAGCCGAATATTTCAGAATGTTTCAAATATCAAATATTACCAGATATTTTCTTGATAATGAGATTGTTGTGACTTTTTCCAATCCAATGGTGCGGGTTTATCACAGCCGAATATTTCAGAATGTTTCAAATATCAAATATTACCAGATATTTTCTTGATAATGAGATTGTTGTGACTTTTTCCAATCCAATGGTGCGGGTTTATCACAGCCAAATATTTCAGAATGTTTCAAATATCACCAGATATTTTCTTGATAATGAGATCAACCCCATTGATTGTCGAAATCATGATACTTTATGGTCAAACTTGTCGATAAAGAACTAGAAGGTTCCTGTTACTCAAACTTCGACTTTACCAGATAACACCCCCAGATATACAAAAATGTAGCAAAAAGATGCAAAATGCACAAATTTTCTACCATATGAGGTTCAATTCTTAATTGTTTCTCAAGTGTACAAAACTAACTGTACAGATAACATCATATGAGACAATGACTCATTTTTCCAACTTAAGCGTCCTTATGAATACAATTAAATAACTATTTGATACCAAAACACATACAGATTTTACTGCATTTGCTTACATTTTACGATTATTGATTCTCCTTTACTAGAAATTAAAAAATTCCCTGCGGGGCCAATGGATATTCTATAAAATAGCAAATAGATACAGATCATATTGCATTTGTCTCAAGTTCCCCAAGAATATTGAATATCACACAGTTTATTTTTGTATGAAAAGGAAAGGATGCCAAAATAGCTTCAAATTCGATTATTTTGTATAAAAAGTTAAAAAAATGCCCTGCGGGGCCAATGGGGATTCTATAAAAAAGTTACATATTATGTATTATTATATTGCATTTCTCTATAAAGTTTCCACAGAATGCAAAAATAGCTTATTTTATGTTACTATCTGATTAATTTAAAACTAATAATAATAATAATAATACCATAGTACTAAAGTACTAAAATAAAAAAACTAAACAAAAACTAAAACTGAACTAAAAATAAAAACTTATAAAATACTATTAATACAATATCTTTTCAATTCCAACATTTTTGAGATTTTCTCACAAATTTGAATTTCATTAGTAAATTTGCAGTAAACCATTCTTTCGACATAACTTACTAGAATTTAGCTTAAATTGTAAAAATCAGTTAATATAGAATGGATATTGATGTTGTAGGTCTCGGTGAATTCTAGACACTTCTGTCAGTACACATTTCGAGTGCAGTTGGGCTCGATTGACATTCTCAGCATCAGCGGGGACCTCACAGTATCCAAGATCGAGCATAGGCGAGATGCAATTTACCCATTCGATTCTCTGCAGAGAACCCATCTCTTCAATAAGATCACATCTAACACAGTAGAAGACGATAATACCAATTTATTGGTAAGAAACATTAATAAAATGGGGATATAAGAGTGGAGGTCAAATCATAGGCCCACTATACGTCAATGGTCAAATTGTAGATAGTAGTAGTAATAATGTGGTAACACATTATTTTATTGTTATTAACATTTTAATTTTTAATTCAAAACAATAAACCAATGGAAAATTTCATTTTCAGGAAGCACCATATATAGGTGTCCTGACAGAGCCCTTCAGTTTGGGAAAAGAGTTAGAAATAATCGGAAGAGTGAAGTTACTACCACAATCGTAAGTAATATTGTTCTTGTACTAAAAAGTGTATTTCTTTCTGCATCCTTACTTATTCTGGCTACAGGAAGTGACCTAAATAATTTACTAGTAAGTCTGTTCTACTACTATCACTTCAATAATTTAAAGATTTATCTTGATAATTCCTCTATATGTCTGCAGGTTTTACGTGAATCTCCAAAAAGGTCAGCAGAACTGGCCTCATCCGATCATCTACTTGCATCTGACTCCACATTTTCTTGTACGTTCCAACTCGGTTGCTCGAGTAGTCTGCAATTCATGGATCTCAAAAAAGTGGGGTCCAGAAGAAACAAGTAAACGATCACCATTCCATCCTGGTGAATCATTCATCTTAAATGTACGATACGAACAAGATCACTTTTCAATCAGTGTGGATGGTGCTCCGATGACTAATTACAAACACCGATCAACACCGGAATCAATTGATACAGTCGTTATTGAGGGAGATGTACTAATTAAGAGTATAGCGACTAGGTAAAATCATTTGACCAAATATTGTGTAATTAATTGATGGTTTTCATTTAATCGCATATGCTCCTTAATTCAAATCAGGCATTCCTCTAAAAGTTAAGAAGACAAGAGTAGGGCACCAAAAATAAAACATATGATCTACAATACCACATTTTTATTGTTAAAGTATTAGCTTATTTTTGTAACTAGTGTAACATGTAATATATATTATACTCTTGTATTTAATTAAATAATATATTCTTAGATCTTTTGCTCATTCTGCTCTTTGAAATAAAAATGAAGTGCCTAAAGTTAGATTGAGATTGGCGTTTATTGCTTGCACAACACACCACTAATGGCACACTTTTAAGATGAAAGTTTTAACATTAATCTTAAAGAGGAAGTAATGAAAGACACTTGAACACAAAGTTAATACATTCCCAATTATCTACCTTCACTACAAAATTGATGTGAACTATGGATGCTCTGTGTTTAACATTAAGCCAAAACATCAGTTATTAATTTCAAACATGACAACAATTATGTAGGTAGTATATTTTTATTGCATTATGAACGAATCAGCTGAATCTGAATTTCAGTTCAAATAATTTCTGTAATGGCATCAACATGAAAGTAGTAACTGGTACTTGTCAAGTTAGGTACACGCCAACTTACTAGATGCATTTTACTTTGTCGGGGATTCTTCCTTGATTTCATGCGGTGCAGGAAGTTTCTCCCAGCTGGGCTCCACGCCCCAGATATCGCGGGCGTACTCTGCAATCGTGCGGTCGCTAGAGAACTTGCCAGATGACGCAATGTTGTAGATCGCCATCTCAACCCATTTTGAGGGATCCTGAAATAAATGCCATTGATGTAGTCAATAATTAAGAGGTAGAAATTAAATTAATTCTTGAAACAACAAGTATGATGAAATTTAACAAATTACTTGCATAGATTTTAAGTACCAAAAGATATAAAAAATGTATAAACTTATCTTCTTTCATTTTTTAACTTTTACATAATTCGCTGTATTTCTGGTATTATCGACATAACTTTGTGTGCAAGTGGATAGTATCTAGATATTTTGATTTGTAGCATAACAAACCAATGTTCCAGTATCACTACTCCCTACAAGAAATTGGGCAATGTCCTCATACCTGATAAACTTTGCTGACTTTATCTTGACATTTAATATAAGACTCGTAGTCGGCAAACAGGAAGAACCTGTCCCACTTGAGCAGAATGTCGGCGATGTCCTTGAACTCATCTGGATTCCCAGGACTGAAGAAGCCGTTGGCAATCTGGTCGACACATTGCTTCAACTCCGGGTTCGAGTTGTAGTAATCGTACGCATTGTAGCCCCGACGTTTCAACTCTTCCACTTCCTCCACAGTCATGCCAAAGATGAAGATGTTCTCATTGCCCATTTCCTCGGCCATCTCAACATTGGCTCCATCTAATGTGCCGATTGTTAGAGCACCATTCAACTAAAACAAATAAGGAATTACACAAGTCAGTCACACACTGATTGATGTTGAGGGGTTTTCAATTTCATGTGTGTAACAGATGCTATTACTGGAAGTCAGGTTTCTCAAATTATACAGCTGGGCAAGATTGTGAATTTAATGTAAAATACGACTGGAATAAGCAAATAAAAATACAAAAGTACAATTGTAAATAAAATATATATATCTAAATATTGACAGTGACACTTGTATTGGATATCTTGCATATATATTGGATAGATATGTATCTGCTGACTGACCGACAAAATAGTTTTGAAAGCATCAATAGCTTTGTTTGGAGTTGACCAAGTCCATTATTTAGGCTTCGGATGGAGGAGATCAAGAGCAGTAGTTATTCTATTTTACAGGTTCTTCGTTAATTATATGTTGGGAATTGTTAAGTAATTGTTATTCAGGAAAATTTGTACCATCATTCCACAATAATTTTTTTTTCATTGAAAGGGAATAGACTTGATTGAGGGAGCGACTCCTTTTTGGCTCTTTTGGCAAGACCTCAATTTTTTCTGTCAGTACCGCTATACAGGTCGCACCGTTTCTTCGATCGAGCTGAAATTTTGCTAAGTATTTTGCTATGTACGGAGTACGGAACGAGCCTTCTCTGGGCGTTGCAGACCCTAATTTTTTTGAAGTCCGTTGATTGTTTCAAATTTTTAAAAATTTTCTTCCGATTGGTTGGTTTGATCAATTTGAAATTTTTCCAAGTCATTGTGATCTAGGTACATTGACTCAAATCTTACAAAGTTTCAGCCAAATCCTCCAATTAATTTAAGTTTAAATAATTATCTTCAGATTATGTAGTCGAAAATCAAAATGTTCCGATTAAGTTTAGATTTTGCATGGTGATCAAGACCAACGTTATCTAAAATTTTGCACATTTTAAGCCCCGTCAGTCAAGTACTACAGACCTATTGACATTTGATGAATTTTAAATCACTCTCTGAAGAGTTTTGATCGAAAATTAGCAGATTCATGATACATGGTGGATCTCTTATTCAATTGTTCAGAGTATATATAGATGGAAAGTTGTAATCCAAACAGTAATGATGTCGTTAGTTTTCTTTTAAATGGGTGGATCATGTTCGGTTGGAGTTGTTGCGCATATTCGAGCTCGCTCATCAACGCGTTTCTCCCAACGTTTTCCTAGTGTTAAAAGAACAGTGTGAAGATTTCACCAAGCTGCTGTCATGTTTTTTACATACGTTATGAAACCAAGTGGCAGAAAAATACACTTCCCCAGTCCCTCTCTCTTGTGAAATGGGTACAAAGTTCAGGATGAAAATATATGAAAACATCTACTTTTTCACAGATCACAATATAAAACTGTTCTTTTGAATTTCCATTGAACACAGTTTCGGTCAAGAGCTGTGCTTACCATAAACTTCATGTTTCCTGTTCCGGAGGCTTCTGTACCAGCTGTAGATATCTGCTCGCTGAGGTCCGCAGCAGGCATGATCCGCTCTGCCAAGGTCACGCGATAGTTCTCCAAGTAGATGACCTTGAGCTTGTCACCAACGATGGGGTCGTTGTTTACCACTTGGCCTACAGAGCAGATCAACTTGATGATCTTCTTTGCGGTGTGGTAACCAGGAGCAGCCTACAAGAGAAGAATTGTTCCATCTTCAAACAAATGTTTGATATGACAGAGCGGCCAGATTTGCATATTTTATGTGTTACTGCATTTTAGTGGAAAATTATATTTGAAATTCTCCCTTCCTTATTTAGACAAATATCTCTATAATAAAAAAAGATATGTAATAAGACGTAATTAGTAATACAAACATGTATTCACTTGAGAGTTTAAAAAATCATTAAAACAATAACATGCACAAAAATGTAATTAATTTGCTCCCCAAGAAATCTGATGCTTGGGCCTCTCTCACTTGCCTTGCCTCCGATCATGACAGTGCGAGGTGTGAACTTGGCACTAGGGTCGCGCTTGATGCGATTGTACATCGTGATGATGTGCAGACAGTTCAGCAGCTGGCGTTTGTACTCGTGGATTCTCTTCACCTAAACAGAAAAGAGATGTTGGAGCTAATTGCTCAATAATTTTACCTCAATAATATTAGCAAATTTTGCTGTGTTGAATCTAGATAATAAAATCATTAAAAAATCGTAAATCTGGGGTAGGTAAGTTAGTATTTTTCAACATTTTATAGCCTTGGAATTGGAATGAACCAACAAAATATTTCTCTGTGCAGGCAGTACTAGTTAATTACAACCTACATACTAGTTTTACTGTCAAACTACCCAGTAGTGTCCATAAGTGTATGAGTTTTCCAGAGTAACTAGTCTAGCTAATTACTACATACACACATGCCAGTTGCACTCTCATTGAACTAAATGATATAGACATCCATCAGTTTTGTACCTGAATGTCAAACATGGAGGCTGGGTTGATTTTCACTCCATAATCTTTCTCCAATTGTTGAGCGAGCTTCATTTTGTTCTCTTGTTTCACTTTGAGTACATCGGCTTGGAATCCAGGGTCATGGGCAAGTTTCTTCAATTTAGCAAGCTGATCCAAATGAACAGTCCACTCCTCACCTATTTTCTGAAAATCACAATAACAATCATTAATATTAATAATAGGTCTAATATTGGTTGATTGACTTCTATTTATCATACATTTACATTTTATGACAGTTGACCCTCCTAATAATACCTAATAAAATAATATGTAGCAGGTACCTATTTATATATATCAGGGACTGGAACCGGAACCGAAAAGAACCGTTATTTCTATAGGAACCGGAACCGGAACCCATATTATTTTTTTAGGTGGAACCGGAACCGGAACCCTTATTAATATTAAACATTATTTGGGGTCCATAACGGTTCCATAAGGGTTCTTTAAATAATTATTTCATTGAATTTTTACTTCATTTCCTTTCAAATCTTCTATTATTTACTACCATTCACAATTTTTCAAAATAAATGATCATTGAGTCAAACTAATATTAGACATTCTGAGTATGTAGTAATTTCCCAAAAGTAGATTTTAAAAGATTAATTGAATTACCTATTGTCTAAATTTGATGGAACAGTTCGGAACCCTTATGGAACCGAAATGGAACCGGAACCGTTATTTTATTTTTTCCAGGAACTGGAACAGATATTTTTAAAAACTTGGAACCAGTACCGGAACCGTTATTCATTTGGGTTCCAGTCCCTGATATATACATAAGCATCCTGGTTGTTTTCAATTAATTAAAAATCTAGAACCTAGTTAGAGGCTAGGTACATATTAATAATTAATTCTCAATGTAAGCAAATGATCAATGATTTTTTTTTTTTTACTGATTTGAGAATTAGAATTACCTCTGCGATTAAGTCAGACAGGGATGGATTGCACAGGAGCAACCAGCGTCGTGGAGTTATGCCATTGGTCTTATTCTGGAACTTCTCTGGATTCATCTCGTAGAAGTCCTTGAAGCTGTAATTGGAAAATTAAAAGAGTAGTATGTTAAAAATGGATTGCAGTAGCATGAAGAAGCTCCTTTGCACAATGTCAGGTACTTTTGATTTTAACACTGATTTGATGTTCTGGTGTTTAAATGTTCATATAGTTTTATAATCTAAAACAACTACATGAAATATCTATCTATTTCATATATAGTTTATTAGCAGGTCCAGCTAGGAAAGACAGGAATAAGTGGAAGAAGCTGGTGGAGTAGAAAGAAGAAGAGGAAGAGCCAAGCTTGGTCAGCTGGCTCAGGAGCTCGACCAACCCCCCCCCCCCCTCCCCCGACCCAACTATGGAACCGGGCGAAGGATTATTATTTTTAATTAGTTATGGAAAAAGAGCCTGCAAATTTTCCCCCAAAAACAAAATCACGAGTCCAGACCAAATCCGATGATCCTTATTGATGATGAAAATGATGATCATCATTCTCTACTAAATTAAAACAATTGATTAAGACTATATTGCCATATGGCAAAACCAACATTTCTAGAATGACCACACTAAGTAACTGTTCAACTTGGCAACTGTTTTAACAGAGTATTGAAAACCGATCCTTTCTTATTGTAGCATAACATAATACAGATTAGCCATCATTAGCGAATTAATTCTGAAGGGATAATTATTTAATTTTTATTGCTATTAATTTAGTCTGTGGTATTTCACATTTAAACGTTTGGAGGACAATAGAAAGGCTGACAGTAATGATATTACTTATGGTTTCCTCTCTTTTATGGTACCACTTTTAAGAGAATTTGTTGGCTTGATAGCTTAATCATTTCATTGATATTAAAAGTAGAATTCAATTTATTCAGCCATAAAGTATGTTCTCTTCAGTGATTTGTACTGCAGTAATGATTTTCATTCAATACTTAATACTCACATATCCTTCTTGATGATCTCCGAATGAATCCATGCCACGCCGTTGACCGCATGCGACCCGACTATCGAGAGATGCGCCATGTTGACTCTCTTGTCTCCGTCCTCTTCGATTAGGGACATGCGCCTCATCCTGTCCATGTCATCCGGGAAATGTTTGGCCACTTGCTCCATATGGAGGTGGTTGATGTGATAGATGATCTGCATGTGACGAGGCAGGATCGACTCCAACAGACTAGTCGGCCATCTCTCCAGAGCTTCGGGCAGGACGGTGTGATTCGTGTATGCGCACGATCGGACAGTTATTGACCAAGCCTGTGAACGTAAGGGTAGAGGACATAAAGACACGACAACTAGACAGGAAAGCTGGATATTCTAAACCAGAAATCTTAATAGGTTGTTATGGGGTACAAAATGTTTTTATATAGCTCAAGTTGAATCACTTTCGTAGGTTGAGCCATCTCTGGCCATGCTAACAAGAAATAGTAGGTACATAAGTTAGTTCAATCCTCATAAAAATGGCTAGAGACAGCAAAACCCATGTGAGTGTGGATTCAGCTTAGCCCAGTCCTAAATTAGTCTAATATGTTATCAGCAGTAAAGTTGGTCACTGGAATTGGATTAGCCGAGCGCCACCATTTAATATGTATGTACTGGCTTTATCTTTCGTTTAATGAAAGTCAAAAGTATTACCTAGTAAAATGTGATTTAATAAATGTTTAGTTCATACAGTTCCAATCTTCATTCTAGGAACTCGAAGAGAGTTTGGTGACTATTTTATTTATTTAGATAAATATTTATCAAACATTATTTTAATAGAATTTCGATCTAATTGATATATATTCAATACAATATTTAAAATATTTGTGTAAATTATTCGATATTCATTTTTGATGTAAATTATCACTACATATTTGCATTGCACACTCCAAATGTGTGCTTTCATAGATGGGATTGTTTTGAAGTATTTTTTTACCTCATCCCAAGTGAGACCTTCAACATCAACGAGGACTCGCATCAGTTCAGGGATAGCGAGAGATGGATGAGTGTCATTCAACTGAATTGCCACTTTTTCAGGGAACGACACAAGAGATGTTCGCACAGCTTCACGAACGCCGAACTTGGATGACTTGAATCGGCGAATGATGTCCTGGAAGGAAAAGAACACCATAGGATATATTTTCAAGAAAGTACTTTACCCCAGTGGTGGAGCCTGTGATCATATTTGACACGACACAACACTCTCAAAATGTATAAATTAACACTTTGCCTCTTCTTATAACTTAGGGTTTAGTACTGTTTAAATTAAATGTTAAGTTCAGCAAGCGAGCATAGAGCCATTTCAGAAAATGCTGTGAATAATTTGACAATGGGATTAATCATGGATAAAGGGCGCAACTATGAGTCTCATTATGTATAAACATTTATATTATAATATTCATTATATTATATGTTATATTATATATTATATTATATATATTATATATATGTTACATTATATTATATATTATAAACTTCTTATTTTTGTAATTTGTTAAAATAAATTTTGATGCATTTATTTGATGTGTGTATTAATGTATCTTTGTATTTTACTCATTCACTATAATTATTTTCTTTGTATTTATTCACAGTAAAGCCCCTTGGCTTTGTGGAACATTGGATTTTTTTATAATCACGTTTATATTACACAATATACAAACATATTTACAATAATTATAGGCCCAAAACAGTAAAATGTGGGCTGGCCAGGCCAGTCATATTTACATTTATCCTCCTCTTCCTAATCCTCCTAATTTTTTGTGTTATAATCATGAGCGCTTTGACGCCTGTCCAGACTTGAATCCCACTAACCACTGTGTTTGGCTCTGTGGTGCCAAATAGATTGGGCCGGTCGATGAGTTACCATCCATGTAACAACCAGAATCTTATATCCTCCGACTTTTCGGTTAAACGAAAGTCTTTGGGGACACGATTTGATTACACGAACAAAGTATTAGCTCTGAAGAAGTGGAACTACCACATGTTTTTTCCCGAATTTAATTGGAGAGTTGGGTTCAAGGATCGCGCCAACGCATCAATCGTGACTCGGGCAATGTTGAGTCATACCGTTGTGCAACTTGAACAATATATTTCAATTATGAGAAATTCAGTAGGTACCGCCCTTGTATCTTAAACTTTGACAACGGTGTACGTAGAAGGGGGTGGCAGCTCACTAAACGAGAACCTAGTGTCTTGTAAGGGCTTATCGGTAGAACAATACCTAAGTGCTCATTGTTAATTCATTAATGGTATATGCAATTTTGAAGAAATTTGAATAAAAATCATACCTTTTATGGCAATTTTTAAAAGTATTTGGAAAACAGATTGACTAGGTATATAAGAGTTTTTATTTAATATTTATAAAACCTCTTTTGAAGTTATAAAACCTTAATCCGGTTTTACATTTAAAAAATCAAGTTATCAACACAAATCTTTTCTGCAGGAAAGATTTGTGTAGGCAGTTACGTACCACCAGCAACTGACAATGAGAAATAATATATTATTTGTATCCTGTGATGGGAAATTATCATGTTGGAGACTTTCTGGGATCTGGGAAATTATACAACTAGCCCTCATAATCAGAGCTGGGTAGTAACTTAACGAAAGTAACGCGTTACTTTTTTGTAACTTTTACAGTAACGCGTTCCTGCTATGATAGAAGTAACTTAATAACGTGGAAAGTTCCTTTTTGTTGTGGAACTTTCACATTTATAAAAGTTCCTTTTGCAGTTACTTTTAAAGCAGATGTACCTTCCCTCAACATTCAAAACTACACCATTTCCACCCTCAAATATGTACCTGATTTTCTCTGATAAGGAATTTTAGGCCACCTGCACAAACCGCATTCCAATCACGCCGTTCATCCTTAGTGCGTCATCAGTTCGCCCTCTCACTTGCACTTGACCAACCCTGCCGTGGCATGGGGGAGGGGGTAGAATTAGATGCAAGACTTCTTACTGGGAGGAATTTCGTTGAAAAATTTGTTTTCCACAGAGAAAAATTAAAGCCTGAATTTGTGTTTTAGCAAATCGGCTGCATTCCGGAAATAAAATGGTCAAGTAACTTTCAAAGTAACTTTTCATTGAAGAGGAACTTCCAGTTCCTCTGATTAGTTGAGGAACTTTAACTTTAACTAGTTCCTTTTTTTCGGAAAGTAACGTAACTTTAACGCGTTCCTATTTTTTTGGTAACTTACCCAGCTCTGCTCATAATACCCTGTTCACACTGAGAATTCGATCATAATCCAGTTTAACTACAATCGAAATCAAAATGGAGGCAAGATTCAAGTTTAACTTTATAATGCTTGTTACGTGCAATTAGAGCATGCATTTGTAATTTTTCGTTTTTAAAATTCATGATTTTTTTGTTTGACCTCGAGTTCGATCATGATTCAGATTTAGATTGCGTTCTTACAACTCAATCGAGATTTGGATCATGATTGAGTTCGATTGAGTTCAGTTCACACACATTTTCGATTGCAATCGAGATTTTCGATCATGATCGAATCCTCAGTGTGAACAGGGTATCAGGCGTCACACACAAGAGATCCTACTAAGCAACATTAGAAAACTCAAGAAAGGAATATATTACTGCTGTCCTGTCTCTAATCTATCTTTGAATGAATATTCAAGAATGGAATGGAATGTGTGATCAAAGGTTGTCGAACTATTTTAGTGAACAAAGGTCAATTACGAAATTACGGCTATTTTATTCTAGAAAATTAAAGAACTATATTCCTAAATAAATATTTAGATTAGAAGCAAATACAGTCCCTGTCTCCTCTCACTGAAAATCCCTTCAGTTAATCAAATATATAAAATTAGGAAAGAATTCAAGATGATGGCAATAATCCTCGATGAGAAATAGTTTTACCTGCAGAGTGGCGGCACACATGAAGTACTCTTGCTTCAAACGCAATTCTTTGCCCTCAAAGAAGTTGTCATTGGGGTAGAGTACTCGAGAAATGTTCTCGGCGATGTTCCGATCGATGACAGCTTGAATGTAGTCACCATCGTTGACTGGATATGAACAAAATGATGAAATCAATAATTATAGAACATTCAGGCATCACCACAATATGCTTCATAAATGCAAGTGAAAACAAATGTAGGTAAGGTTTAAGGCTTTTTCTCTGAGAACAAAGTCCATAAAAACCTTTGGGATAAATCTGTGTAAGAAATTGAGGTCTTTTCACGGAAGAACTTTAGATAAAAACCTCATTTCCTTGGGCATTTTATTACACAGACTCTGTTCCATGGAACTGGAAGTTAAGACTAAGTTGAAGGAAGAAGGCAAGTACTGCAAGTACGTGGTTTACTCACAGAATTTGAGATTGAACTCGACAGGAGACTTTGCTGACCAGAGCCGCAGGGTATTAACGACATTGTTGCCATATCCAGGTATCGGATTGTCATACGGCATGGCGAACACGACCTGCGTATCCACCCACTTCTTTTTGCCATCAACATCAATCACTCGGCCGTAAAAGTTAACGGGCAACATGAACTCTGGACGAGCCTTTTCCCATGGGTTGCCGAACCTAAAACAAGGTATTTACGTTAACACTGTCAATATTACCTATAATTATCATGAAGCCTAAAAATAGTTATTGCATGAAAAAGCTGTGGTATGAAATTTACAGAATTCTATAGGTCTAGACTTCAGAAGATACTACATAGTACATACAATATCAATTAATACATCAATGTACATATCTATTTATTCAGCACTTTTAGCTTTGAACATTTACAGTATGCAGTGTCGGAAGCATAGGCGTGCGCACGGGGGGCGGGGGCCTTGGCCCCCCCTAATGGGTCAGCCTCAACTAAAAAATTATATAAAATGTAGTCCTCATAGTGTCAAAATTTTGTTTTAAAAGGGTTAAACAAAAAAATCTACCTGCGGGGCAGACTGGAGTTGCTCAAATCACTGGAATCAAGTACTAGGTTGATCAAAAACACAATAATTTGGAAAACAATGCCATTAAAGTACCTTACAAAAACACAAATTTTCATGAATTTCTAGGTTTTTCCCATAAAAATTTATTTTTAATTTGCCTCAAAATTGCTCCAATATGTATGACCTTCAGAAAATATTTTCTCAGGGGCTTCGCCCCCAAACCCCCTTCCGTATCAATTTTTATTTTTATGTCGTGAAAAAATATAGTTTTGGGAACAAAATGCACCTTAAAACGCCTCAAATTCATTTTGAAGTGCACAAAATACTAAAAACGCTCAGCTGGGCCAGGTTTTGGGGCATGCCCCCCCCCCCCCCCCTTACCTTATTGTAGTGAAAAGGTGTGCACAATTTAAAAAATATGAATTTGTTAAGAACATGCTCCTCAGAAAGTCTCAAAATTGATTTCAAAGTGTCAAAAAAAAAAAAAAAAAAACGCCCTGCGGGGCAATGTGGGGGTTGCACTACCTACGCACCCCTTCACCAGCGGAAAAATTTATTTCCTTGGACTTTCCCCCCGTCATTAATCCTTCCGGCGCCCATGTTGGCCCCCCCTAATGATTTCTCCTGCGCACGCCTATAGTCGGAGGGCAAATCCCATAACAAAACGCCAACAAAATTGCTGTTACCCCTCAGAAATGGGGAGTTGACATTGCTCCTCTATTGCTCTGAGGGGAGGGATTGTCAAAATAGGCATGCAAAAATTAGAAATTCCTAACAGAAAATATTTTTCGTTGATGCATATTGCTGTCGCAAACGCACTGTAGTTATGTAGGTAGTGTATTTTTACTTTTTAGTAAATTATATATAGATTATATTATTTATAATATATAGTACCTAGTGTGTATTATAGTGTCTTATAAATTTGAAGACAATTTTTAAACAACACACAACTACAGCCACCTCTATATATTCTACTAAAAGCCAGTGATAAAACCAGTCTTGCAAGTCATCCCTCTGTATACAAGTATCAATCTACTTAAAGACTTATGCAACTAATACTACGTATGTGTACAGGTAGTCACTGTAAGGGGTAGTCTCATCACAACATATTGAAGGCTATAAATGCCTTTTCTAGAGTATAACAATGTATTAATTAAATTGAAGTAAGGGATGATAAAAGCTGATAAAAAAATGTTTAAAACATGTTTAAAGTTTTGTGGGAGTAATGAGTATGTATTTTTGGAATTAATGATGGACTGACCTAGTGTTTACCAGTAGAATGATCCTACAGCCCAGTTATATCTCAAAACATAATTGCTGTTCATTCTTCTAATCATGTAGGTAGACATGATCGGTGCTTGCAAATTAAACTTGGAGTGAAATTTTAATTATTTCGATATTGTGCAAGTATGCTCTCAATCTTGTATGCACTAATTTAATAGTAATGCAATCAAACAATAAAAGATCTAAAAACCTACAATTTATATCTGAGAAACTGGTTTACTCATATGAAATAATGAAATTATGTGCAGATCAAACTGGGTCAAGGAAAACAAGCCAACTCCAGTATGCAAGCATTCCTTCAGATCAAAGCTTCAATACATAATTCTAAGACAACAGTTGCGGGGTGCAGTTACATGTAATTTGGTGAAAAACCATAACATTCTACAATTTACGAAGCCATTTGATTATTTTTCAAAGTAAAGTAGGTACCATAATGGTTTCAAGGACAAGACAATTATTAAATTGGATCACTTTCAATTTTTTGTGTGTATCTCCTAGGCCCAAGAAACATGCACAGAAGCAAAAAGAAAGTTAATTTGCAAGTTGAGATGTAGGTATTAGTACTCCTACATTAGTACCTACCTACATTATTAATATTATGACAAATTATGACTGATGATTATTATTAACATGACTGTTGTATCATTACTCTTATTATTATTATTGCTGACATTGTATTGAATTCATTACAACCTTACCCTGTAGGTAGAATTCTACAAATAGTAAGAGGAACAAATACATTGATTTGAATTGTGAAAATCATTCGTGCATGCTAGGTACATGTATAGGCGGAGACAAAAAGTTATTTCAATAAATATGATGAAAGTTATTACCTGAGCCAATCGTCAGGT
This sequence comes from Leuctra nigra, assembly GCA_934045905.1. NCBI lineage: Eukaryota > Metazoa > Arthropoda > Insecta > Plecoptera > Leuctridae > Leuctra > Leuctra nigra. The sequence goes on along the minus strand of OW203763.1, from coordinate 9,393,805 downwards.
TCCTCAGTCTGTTCACCATTCTTGATTTTCTGGGCGAAGATGCCATACTCATATCGTATGCCATAGCCATACGCAGCCAAACCGAGGGTAGCCATCGAGTCCAAGAAACAAGCGGCTAAACGGCCAAGTCCTCCGTTTCCGAGTCCAGCATCTTCTTCGAGATCCTCCAGCTCCTCAATGTCCAAACCAATCTGGAGATTGGTTATAAAAGTTCCAAAAAGTTATAATCTATCAAGAATACCTATTTGAGATACTTGGTAATTTAGATATAGTATATTTTGACTTTGGTAGGTATTTAATTGTGGGCATCTAATGACCACATAACAATTTTTTAAAAATGTGGTGGTTTAGTGACTCATTGGCTGCCTTTGTTGTGATTTTCTTTTTTTAACTTCAAGTAGTACCTACCTACTAAAAATATATATAGATATTTTTTTAAAACGACTTCCTGCGACACAATTATTTGACTTTGGTATTTAATTGTGGGCATATTAATGATCACATCACAATTTTGAAAAATGGCGTCATTCAGTGGCTCATTGGCTGTCTTTTGTTGAGGGTTTTTTAATTTGTTTATATAAATATTTGTTTATATAAATTCAAATACTTTTTAAAACAAATTCCTGTGCCACAATTACCCCATCAGAATGAGTCCCTCTTGTATATTCTATGCACTTTGCTTGAAAAATATTCCCGGGGAATTATAGCTTCTTATAGATGGCACTAATGAACCTCAATTGTTTTTAAAACTTTTGGCAGTGCTTTTTTTTCATTGTTAGAACCACAATTACGTAGTTATCTACGTAGATATACATATATATATAAGTGATATTATTGAAGTATCTTAAAACGCCATAACCCCTTTTCAATTTCCGGGGTAATTAATTGTGGCACAACTGCCATTTTTTTAAAATTCTTGGAACATTTTGAAAAAGTTGTTTTCTCTGTCTCACCTTTTCTTGTCAAGGAAAAAATGAAAATATCCTACCAAAACGTATTTTTAGACATAAACTCCGTTTCATGCAGTCTAGAGACTAGAGTCCTGTTTAACATGGGTAGTCCTATACCTGCCCATGCTATCTAGGACTCTAGACCCCATGAAACGGAGTATAGTGAATTTACCTACAATAGGTACATCTTTAGGTACTTTCGGTTTCACCTATTTTCCAATGGACATTTTTGAAGGCATTCACAGCTAAAGCTACTAAGTATTCTGTACATTGGTCTTACAATATGTACACCATCTGGATGAATATTTTTTTTTCCCCCAAATAATTACCCTTCTACAACTAGTTAGGTACCCAGTGCCACAATTGCCACGGCCCAACTCACACTGAACGTAGGTAGGTACTCAATTCAAAACTGTTTTTTCGTTTTTAAGTTATTATATGGGCTTATTAATTTAATTTGTTGCATAAGGCTTGTGAAAAGTGGCTGTCCACCGAATGGTGAATGTGATGAATGATGATTCTTATATGTTGAACACACTCTAGGTAGTAGGTAGTGGGTACCTAAATTCCAGAAAGTGTCCAATACCTACTGATGCATCCCTAAAACGGTAATGAACTGTGGAAGCTTGTAACTAGACTAGCATTATTTTGTTCACAAGGGATTTGGAATCCTGACTGCTATGCAACACTAACAGGAATTACTGTGGTTGTGAGAACTTCCTGTCTGTTGACATCATAAGTTAGAAATGTCTTATGATTAGCAATCAGCAGGGATGCAGTGGGGATGCACTGGACCTTTATTGAAGGCAGGGCGGGGCCCTGGCTTCCTTTTAGGAAATGGGGGGATTCACCCCTTTTTTTGGGGGGGGGGAATCCCTCCCATCTCTATCAAATTAACCCATGGGTTACAATTTTATTCTTAAAAATGGCAAATAAATTGCATCTAAACTTTTGTTAGTACATTAGAGGATTTTAAAATCTATTTAAAAATTCGGTCTCAAATGCGTTAAAGCATCACTAAAATAGTTACCTTTTCCAAAAATTCCCGCCGGGGCCAAATTGGAAGGCCTAGCTACCCCCCCCCCCCCCCTCACGGGGCGTGAACGCTACGGATTTTGCTCTTTTTCGGCGACCTGGTACTTATTTTACTAGGACTGCACCCCTGACAATCAGCCATCAATAATGTGGCGATAAAAACAACAATGAAAACAGACCCATCTCATTACATTTGGAGTAATGCAGACAAAACTAGTCAAGGTCAACTTCAAGGTCAAATACGAAATGTTGTCAATTAATTACCTGGTACATTGCTTCATCGCATGCACTTTGAATGCCCAAATTGATCATAGTATTTTGCAGAGACCGGCCCATATAGTACTCCAATGACAGGTAGTACACACGCTAGAAAGAAATAGATAGGTAGGTAAGTATACATAGGAGGATTAGGTAAAATGTTGGCAAAGAACATTCCCTCCCTTATCACAAAATCCCTTTTTTAACATAATCGTTCGAACGAACTTGGAAAGCCATGAAAAGTTCATGTAAAGTTCATGTAAAAATTAACTAATTGCCAATTACAAATTTTCAATGTAATAATGAAGTAAAAAAATCGAATAATAGGGCGATAGCAGATTCCGCCTCAATGCAAATCAATGATAAGGATATTATGTATTAAAGATCCATTGACCTCAAGATCTTCGATGCCAATGTTTCATATGAATGAAGAAACAACTCAATTTTTATAAAATTATTATTAGAATAGTGAATGGCAAAGTTCTTGGGTGTCACGCTAGTCGCAACCAACTAAAAAAAAAAGGTAAAATGCAGACGTCCGATAGAACAGCAAAATAAAATTGCGAAGCTGAAAAATCATAGAAAAACACCATAAATGTGCAAGACCTAGGTGGTCTTTGACATGGCTGTCAGATGCGACATTGTGAAATGTCAAGACAGTACCTAGGTAAGATGGTCGGCCCGTTCAAGCGCAGAAACGATAAATAGGCATTTCAATAAATTATCAATAAATTATTGATGAATATTTAATGACATGCCACGTTACGTTATAAAAATGCACATGTTTCCCGCGTGTCTTTCTAATTGGTTGTCGAACAAGTGCCATAACATAATCAGGCAGGGCAATGAATGAGATGAAGGCAGTAAGGACACTTACAAATGCAAGTACATAGAGGTTATTGGTTTACTTACCTTGGGATCCTTCTCGTAGTAATATTGCTGAGTACGAATCCATCGCGATACTAAATTATCCTTAACACAATGTGCTAAAGCAAAATAATAATCGCGGGGTGTAGCAACGTTACGATCCTTCACCAGAGTGTAATGCAGATGTCGATTGAACGTCTTCTTGATAGTAGTCACATTTTCAACACCAGCTATGCCTCGCACACTGATTTGTTTTCGCTTTTCGATATCCGATTGTATAGAAGACATTCTTGATTATAGACTAATCACCTCTGTTGCTTTGGAGAAAGTCCAGTAAAATATCAATCTAAAGGCACATTCGCCCAAACCGGTCACCTTCAAGAAGGTCACAACCGCACATGCGCAATGTACGCGATAAAATGATTGGGAGAGGGCGCTCCTATAAAAAAACACAACAAATAGCGCCAAGATCAAATCACGCATTGATGGTATACGTCCCTTCTGGATCAGCTTTTCATCATAAAAGAGACGAAACAAATTTAGACCTACATCAGAGGTCGTATAAGAAAGAGTAAAAACTTTTAACTTCTTGACAAAAATTGTGTAGTAACTTATTTATGATTTTATGGTTCCTCTGTAGACTGTCTTGCAAAATATAATATCACTGACCTTTTCTGTCAATGAGTCTCAGCCAAATTATTTTCTAAATTTATAACAAGGTCAATGGTTAGTAGTGTATTGCCCGACAGTCAATAGAATCAAAAGTTGAGACCTAGTGCATCAAAGTACAATTAGACTAGTACTATTATTGTTAATCATGAAGCAACAGGTGAGGTAGGATGCAGGTGCAGGATACAATAATAGATTATACTTGAATTTCAGTATTTTATTTCGTGTACAAAGCACATCATATTTAAGTAATACATAGTAATGAGTATAGCTAAGGTAGGATGATGAATATTTTGAAAAAAATACTGCAGAACATTATTGACTACGAATTTTGAATATTACAATAAATAATACCATCTGCACATTTGCATTGCACCAAGTTTTAAAACCTACACTAAAAGTACCGATGAATTCTTTAACAAGCTAAAACAGACAAGTCCACGAACATTATTACATGTATGCAGCTGCAGGTAACGAACGATCTTAGTACGAAATGCAATTTTAATGATGGGTTCCTTTTAGAATAATTTTTTGAAAACTAGTGTGCATTCAGCAAGATATTCACTTGTGCGCAGGTTGTTGATACCATCAAAGTAAATTATTAAATCTTTAAATCTCAGAGATAACAAGTATCATAAAGAATCAACATCAGTTTTAAATATAGTAAGCGTTTTCAAGAAAGCATTTTGAGTGATTTAAATTAAGCAACGAGTTTTGTTCGAGTTCAAGCCCTAACCTTCATTGTAACTGTACAGCGGAAATGCACCAGAATCAATACCAAAGTCGAGTAGAAGGTGAACAATGTCGATGGAAGTTACTTCGGAGTGAATCGAGCCGACTTTGGTTATCGATTCTCAAGCAAGATCCAAGTGACATAACACTAAGTTAGAGCTTTGGCTGGGCAGACAGAACTTGAATCAAGCTGTACAAGCCACAACACATTGGTCAAGCAACATTACTAAAACACACTTTTTCCGATACGCATCCGATACTTCCTGCTCTAGCGCAGCCGAAAAGTTCTGGAAAACTATCTTATTTTACACACATACTCTGAGATTATAGGTTAAGTGAAATCTTAAGAATGACATTCATTTTCCCCTGCAATAGGTTGTAATGAGCATGCAGTCTCGATATTGTACGATAATTTTGGAATTCTAAATCATGTTTCACGCATTGTACACAATATGACATTGTTACAAAAGCTGAAATTTGACGCCACTTAGTGACTATGTAACGCAAACAAACAATGAATTACATGGAATCTAAAAACTTAACCCCCCTCCCCCCAGTCATCCATTCAAACAACAATTTATCATATCTTCTCATACACTAAAAATTTTGTTTATTTTACACATCATTACCAAAACTAACAAAGTTTGAAAAGAAAGTCACTTTTGGGAACAAGGTAAACAATCATTCGAAATTACACTCCAATTTAGGTGTTACTTATCTTAATTACTAAAAAATGAAATAATTGGTTTTCTCAGGAAAATGAACATTAAATAAAGGTGAGAAAAAACCAAAAAGATAAGTTACATACAACAATTTGAAAAGAAAGGTCAGCAAGTGGGTAGGGATTCTAGAATAATAAGGGATTGATGGGTATTATTTAGGTTTGAAAACATTTAACTGACTTTGTATCGTAGTGACGCATATAACATCGCAGTATTGCGTCTCCTTCTTAAAGTTACGTTTCATTCGTCGTGAACGTATCTCCTTATTTTCCGTAACCCATCTTCCTGCTAAGAACCCTTTATTGTTCCTTCTTCTCTTCTGCAGCCGGCTTCTTGCCTATCGGCACCGCTGCTTTCACTCTGAAAAAAGGAAAATAAAAATCAATCATAAATCACTGGATATTTAAGGGGGCTCAATGATTTCGATGAAAACATTGACCTCAATACAAGTCAATATTAAAACATGAGAAGTGATTTTGAAATTTGCAATATTGTGGATATAATTATAGTTTAAATAATTGTAGTGATGTTTTCATAAAAATATAATCAATTTTGGCAGTCAATGTTTTATCTTTGAACAGTATTGCTCTTAAATGGAAATATCAGAAAAGTAGTTATAAGAAGGATGTGCGTTGTGAAAAATATCCGACCGAACCGGGGCTCGAACCCAGGACCTCGCACTTGCCGGGCGAGAGCTCTACCAACTGAGCTACCCGGTCGGACGGACATTAGACACAACGCACTGATGAGGGTTAGAGATCCCCGAGGAGAATGGAATGAAGGTAGAGAATGTTCACTACGAACTGTCATACCACCGGTGACGATACTGTCACCCTGTCGATAAATATGTAGTTAACTAATTTGTAGTTAATACTAGGTAAATAATAGTTACCAACCATAATTGGTTTGTGGGGATTGAGCGATGCTACTTTGTGGAGCAATTGGCAAACGTTCCTTGCGAAGTGTAGTATGTAATTAGTAAGTTAATGATAAATCATTGTAGTACGAGGGGGGGTCATTATATTCGCGGACTCAAAGGGTTATCCTGGCGGTGTGTGGGTTTCTAGAGCACATAGTTCAATTGTGTGACTCGTTTTAGGCATATATACTAAATTTTAGCAAAATTGTGTCATTATTGTATTTGTTATCCCCGAATAAGCAAATCAACCTCTAAGATCATATTTATCGTCAAATTGAGTGTATCAAAATAATTCAAATTCAAGGAAAAACACCTCAAACAGTATTGGAAAAGATTTTTCTATGGAAAACCATGCAACAGTCCCCGTAAACACTAAAATCACTTCTAAAGTGGTTTGAGGTGGTTTGAGGTGTTTTTCCTTGAATTTGAATTAACTTGATGACTGCGCGACACTTAATTTGACGATTAAAATGTTCTTAGAGGTTGATTTGCTTATTCGGGGATAACATATACAATAATGACACAATTTTGCTAAAATTTGGTATATATGCCTAAAAAGGGTCACACAATTGAACTATGTGCTCTAGAAACATACACCGCTAGGATAACTCTTTGAGTCCGCGAATATAATGACCCCCCCCCCTCGTAGCATGGTGGTAGCGTGGTGGATGCTGGAAGAGGCTCATTTATAAGTAATCGTAAGTTGTTAAGTCACAACTCGTTTGTGAATCTAGCACTTAGTGTACTGATGTTGTTTTGAAAAATCGTATCAGACTTAGGTCCGAAACTGAAGGTGAAGAGAATTATACTCAATCAAAACATTCCAGAGAGCTCCCTTCATCTTTAGGCTCGGAATGAAGCCCGAGTATGGAGAGAATGCATCTGGAATGTCGCCACAGGCCTTTTTAAGGTCATATCAAATCACTAGAGCAATACCGAAAAAGATATCCTGTTGTATGCAGTAGGTATATGGGATGACCATGTGAACACACATCTGATGTCGTAAAACAATATTCTTTTATAGGGTCTATTTCCATCACATATATCACTGTCCATCAAATACGCCCAAACCTTAAGAAAATTACACTAGCACTGTAGGTATTTATTTGTACATCATACAAGGAAGGTCACAAAGTTTGCGGACTCAAAGGGTTATCGTAGGGGTGTGAGTTTCTAGAGCTCATAGTAAAATTGTGCAACTTACTTAAGGCATACTATGTACAAAGTCTTAGCATAATTGTGTCATTGTATAAGAAAGCTGAATAAGGAAGTCAACCCTGAAGAACATTTCGATGGTCAAAATTGAGTGTTGCGCTGTCAACAAGTGCTTTCAAAATCAAGGAGAAACACCGTAAACCACCTCAAATCATTTTGGAAGAGATTTTAGCCATTAACTAAGTTACATTATTATAGGGACTATTGCATGGTTTACATAGAAAAATATCTTCCATTACTGTTTGGTGATTTTCCTTGATTTTGAAAGAACTTGATGCAACACTCAATTGTGTCAATTGAAATGTTCTTCAAGGTTGCCTTGCTTATTCGGCCATATCTTATGGGTACAATAATGATAAAATTGTGCTAAAACTTAGAATAGGGATATGCCTTAAATAAGCCGCACAATTGAACTATACACACACTAGAAACTCACACCCCTACGATAACACTTCGAGAAGTCCCATCCGACTCCCGTACGACTGTGATTCGACAAAATGGGTCCTAAAATTTCAAGATTTAGTAGCTAAACTTTACAAAACTATAGTTCAATTAATTCGATTGACTGAAAAATTTTAGATCGCACCATCAGAAGTCAGTCCAAGCGATCTCCTTGTCTCAATCTAGCGGGTGACCTCACATTTCAATGAGAATAACAAGCGTTAACAAGAGTGTACCTATGATCGTTTGACGTTTAACTTACTTTGCAGAGATGTCTGCCAATTTCGCTCGTACGATATCGAGATTCTGGTCAATCTGGGACTTGTTGTTCTCGTAGACCTTGGGCAGGGTGAACATGGCCACGAAGGCTGGAAAAAATCATTTTATTAGATAAAAATAACTACACAATCTGATATTTCTTTGTTCTTTCCACTTTCAAAACAATAATGATTAATTGATTATTGATTAACGATGCTCTAGAGCATCATTACATTACAGGAACATAAAATAGTAAGTGTACTGCATCACTCACAAATGATGTGTCTCACAACTTGAATATAGAGTTGACATGTAGGTACGTTTGAAAAAGCACACACCATATTATATCTCTGTGCCATCAGTCAGAGCCAAGCAATTGAACCAGTATTTAGTATTTACTCATTCTCCGATTCCTGAATAGCTGTCGGAAGACTCAATTCTTCTTTGGGCAGTGTTGTATTCACAACACAGAACATTATCAAATTCAGGTTATGAATCTAGAATACGGCAAGTTAAAATTACATGACCATTGACCTTATAAAACAATGCATTGTCCAGTTTTGTAGATTCTACAAAATGTGATAATCATTTAAAAAAATCAGAAATTACGATGGAAAATGCATACCCTGCTTGTGAATGTGAAGCATATCTGCAATATCTGTATTTTGTACATTTACTTGCCTTCACTTTTAGCACCAAAATAGTCAAGAATTGAGAAACAAATGCGGAAGCTACATTTTGAAAGACGGATCCCAACTTCCCAAGCATATTGTACAGTAGGTACAACGGTCAGAAAAATTGATCGTATGACTAAGTTAGAGCTCGAATTACCGTCAATATTTGTTGAATGGAGAATTATTATTTATGACTTATGAGGTGATTGGTTGGTTCTTACTGTTGTTAGAACCAACCCTCCAACCCCACGTGCTCGAAATCTTCTTTCACCTCTGTGCTTTTGTCTGGTTAGTCAAGAAGTTTGAGAAAGAACTTAGAATTTTGCGAGCATTTATGCGACCGCGGGTATACCTACATATTACATAATAAGCACCAATTTAGAAATACAAGAAAATTGCAAGGAAATTAATTACAAATGTCATAAGGTTCCTATGCATCATCATACCTACGTAGATAATATGGAAATATTGAAGTATGAAATCATTTTAATGACATTCCACATTATCAGGCATCGATCTTCAATATTAGAAAGATCAATTCGATATAGTATGCTCCCATCTTGAAGAGAAAAATGTTCAGTATTTCCTTCTTGATAGAATGAAGAAAACCACAATAGACTTCGTCAGTCACTTAAATTGTTAATTTTTTAATATAACACAAGAATGATTGATTAATAGTCATAGCTAACTTTCTGCAAAAACAAAAATCAATCGAGAAGCGGCTCCTTCGAAAAGTACAGTAATTTCAATGCACGACATAACGTACCAATGATGATCAATGTCATTCCGTTAAACCAGGCGCCCAGGTAGGTGAGACACCACAGCAGCACACCAAACTTGATAGAGTCAACGAGGTCCTCCACAAGGAAGAGACGACGAAGTTCGAGGATGGCAGCATTGACGTGCGCGACGGCAATGTCGGTAACTTCACGCACCTTGTCCTGCGGCAGGGCAAGGTCCAGGTCCAGGATGTCCCTACAAGTGAAAATTAAGCGTTAGGATAATAGAGAGAGTGCACATGAGGAGAGGGAGAGGTGCAATATTTGATATAGGGTTGAGTTTAACTCCAATGTTGCAGGACCCTTATTTAATATCCATTTAGGCTTCAGTGATGGACTAGCATTGTTCTCCTAGTCCAAGGCTAGTCCCGCAATGTTATAAATATAGATGACCTGCAGCGCGATTGTGTAAGCTTCACTTCCGAGGTAGACGAGCATCGTCTAATCTCGTCCATCGTCCATCTCCTAGATGCTAAGTGTGTAAATCACTTTAGAGATGGAGTCCGTCTAACTCTGGCTAGAGGTGTAGTACTCCATCTCTAAAGTGAGTTACACACTCAGCATCTAGGAGATGGACGATGGACGAGATTAGACGATGCTTGTCTACCTCGGAAGTGAAGCTCACACAATCGCGCTGCTGGACTTCAAATGACTGTACTAGTGGTTTGGGATATTAAATAAGGGTCCAGAATAGTTGGATTTTTAAATTAAAATTGACTTCCTAGTGTCATTGTAATTTTGGATAATGTTCCGTGTTGTGCTTTGTAAAATGTTAATTAATAGATTGTTTTTCACAAATGTCAAATTGCTAATGTGTCTAATGAGTGTGTCTAATGAATAAGGGAATCAACAATCCATATTTGTAAATTACAGCATCCCAAGCATTTTGCACGAGATACAATCTTTCTAACTGTATAACATTAACAAAGTTAAATTATCAGATGATGATCCATGTATGTAGCCTACTGTTAAAATATGTCTGCACAAAATTGACAGGAAGCTCGAAGTCCAGGTAGTGTCGAGCATTGATGTCAATATATTTTGTTCCTTTTTAATTTGACTCGAAAGATTGAACAATTAGCTTTTGTGTAACAAAACATAATTCTATTCCATTTGAATATAATAACAATATTATTATGCCTGAATATCATAAATTTAAAAATTATGTCACATGAGTAGGTAGGTACACATTATATTGTCCAGCGCTTTGCAAAATCTAGAATCTGGGTTAGGAGCTACTCAAATCTTTTTCTCTATTTCTCACTCATTTTTACCATTTGATGAAACATCTTAATTTAACTATCTTTGATAATACAAACAATGACAGGATGAATTATCTACAAAATCAATAAATTATCAAATACAGTTTGCATTTGATTAAAATAAATCAACTCTTTGAGCTTCATACAGTGAACAAACTAGAAATTAGCTTATTGCAGCAACAATTTGTCATAAATATTAATTGAAGATTAAGAGAGTTATATTTCTTCCTCATAATGTGTAATATTACATTAGGTATAATATTTGTAATATTAGGGCGTAATTTCCTCACAATTAAACCTTGTGCATTTAATTAATTCTAGAATTGAAAGATAGACTTATATTTCCTGTGACCTAATCTTCATTCAACTCCACATAACTAGGTGTACTTATTTGCAAACGCACTTAAGCATTATCCAGAACAATTTACAACCACAAAGTTTCAATTTACCAGCTGCTTATAATGATAAAACTTGCAACATAGATGCATCATCTTACTAACATCCTGGCGTAACAATAGAAGAATGTAACGATCAATCATACAATGGACACCTTGTCAAAACATGTATTCGTAACATTGAACTTTATGGATAGTAGAGCAGATAGTAGTGTAAGTAATCTAATTCTTAGTCGATTTAAACCTGTGATCATTAATCAATAATTCTATAATCTTATCTTCATTGGGTATTAATCTCGCAGTTTAAAGCTTGAAGCAAACGTCACGCCAAAGCATTGGCCATCCAAGATACATTCACAACACATTGACAATAATAAGTTCGCCCACGCTTAAAGTCAGTGGCAAAAATAACTTACAGATAATATATACGACCCAAGGAGATTATTAGGTTATAATTATTGATAGACAGGCATAGATTTGTATCTATTTAAAATATTAAATATTGTTCGTACTCTCAGTCATTACTATCTGTGGACACATAATTAACTAATTAGTTAATTTCTCACGGACCAATGCGAATAGGACTGACTATACTTTGATGACTAGCGATGTTACTTTTACAGACTACGCACCTGACAGCTATTTCATCTAGTTCGACCTCCCCGTGATCAGTCAGGCTTGCATAATAGGGGAGGGGGGAGGGGAAGAGGAGGTTATATTACAGTCAATGATACTATTGTAATTTGTAACCAGCAATAAAACACGTCGCAAGCAGGTGCGGTCTCTCCTCATCTTACACCTCTTCGTCTTTCGCACACAGGATTTGCATATTAAATGACATGTAAGGATTGAATTGACTTTAGCACACGGGAAACACGGGAAATACAGAACATTCATAGATAAGCCAGCGGCGTACTGCCTATTGTGCAACAAAACTATTTTAACATGGTTGCATTTGAGTGCCTCTCCACAATGAGACGCGTGTGGCTGAGTCAGCTGATTGATTCACTATCAGTAGATATACTGATGCTTATGTCTAGAGTAGTTTAAAGTATCTTTGGTATCTTATCACAAGTTCCGCATACTTTACGAAACAGGAAAATCAACTTCACTCAATTACTATCAAACTATTTTTAAACTTACAGACACTTTCCGACCGTCATTACAAAAATAGAACAGATAGGTTGTTGCCAAAAATGAGTTATGTCAGAAAAAAAAGAATACGACAAAAATGAACGGCAAGGTTGAGGAAGAAGAGACACTGTTCCTGATCCAACCGCACAATCGCACACAATTCGGACATCTGAATGCGCGCCACAGCTATAAATAAATATATCAATTTTGAACTTCCATTCGGAACATAAGCGCCGAATTATAACTGGTCGAAATAAAACGCCAAGAAGCGCCATTTTCCAGCCTGATGTCGTGATAGAGCTCAAGTGATGAGTAAGACACGACACCAAACAAATGGGTTTTCGCCTGCCGGAAAAGACAGATATACAAACAAAGGCAAATTTGATTGAATTTAGAGTCGGCAAAGTTAAATTGAAAAGACAGTGGAACATGGTAGCACTAGGAAGTCCCAGGAAGGGGTTTCTCATTGCTTTTTCAAGGTCATTCGTTTATGTGCATTCAGGATATGAAAACGAACTAAATATTAGGATTTAATGCAATCTTCACAATAGCAAAAAGTTTTTATGTACTCCTGACCAATCTCCCCCCCTCCCCCCCTCAAGCAGCATAAAATTGTACACTTAACACATGTGCTTAGGCAACATTATATTCATGTTTTAATGTGGACTATAATGCATTGACATAGTTTATTAGTATGTACCTAGACTTGATAGGACATTTCCAAGGTATGCAATGCCTTCGAGAGCTGCTAATGTGAGTACAGCGATGCTTTAAAATGGCAGGGTGGGAAAGAAACTGAGTAAAGAGTTGTCAAAGAATTTTCTAACAAAGTCTCTCACTTGCATACAAGTGAAGGGCAAGGGTGTGCGTCAACTTACTTGAAGGGGTGTCCATCGGAGGTCTTCTGGACGGCCTGCAGGACATTCTTGTAGATGCGGTAGCATATGGTCCCCGTGAGCGACAGCAGCGAGAGGTAGGCAATGACGCTGATCAGCGAGAAGAAGCTCAGCGAGAGCAGAATGCCGAGGCCGCTGCCGAACACAATTCCGGACTTCTTAGGGTCCCTCCAGTAGACGAGGTCGCCCACTGCAAGAGATACAAGAATTACAAATAGAAATACATTTTTATTCATTTAATTTTTCCCATGATTTCCACCCTTACTTCACTCATTTTATTTGGATACACAATTGGTTTTGCATCATTTAACCCAAATGAAACGTAATTTAGTGACACCTCAGTATAACAATGGGACAAAATGATGCAATCAATCCAGTTTTGCAACATGACAGTTCGAAAACTACCTACACCTACAGGTTTACTAGGGCATTCGTAGAAATAAGAAAATGTGCATTTTTCTTGATAAGGTATGTTTGGATAACTCGAGTAGGTAGGTACAAAAAAGGTTGTGGGGGTTAAGTAAGTTCTAAAAATAATAATCAGCAATTGTTGTATGGATTATTATTTAAATACAAGGTTTAGATGGCTAATTTATGATTATATACTTATTGGAACTGTGGTGATGTGCTTCTTTTACACATAAAACCAGACACTTGCGACTTAGAACATTTTGTGAAATATTTTAATAGGTACCATATCATTTAAATGTCTAGTTTTCAACAGAATATTGGCTGCAGCAGTAGGTATCCCTCTCTCTAGCCCTTACTTACTGCATGAGTAATTACAACTACTAGGTCAGACTGAAATTACTGCCCAGCATGGTCAAATGGTCCATTCGTTATGAAATCTGCGTATTCAACCACTTGGGAGCTCTAAAACTGCAGCCGTTACACAAATAAATGTACCTACTCTCCACCACAGCTACAGAAGCAATTTGTAATGAATATTGGAACAACTGCTGGAAATGCATTTCTAATGCCTCCGCGTCTACTACTCTGCCTCGGTGTCTGTCAGTATTGATTATTTTCAAAACCTTACCAACTCACGATACAGTCACAAGAGGTGCCGATAATATTGATGAAAAAGTCGACACATAACTACTCTCTAGTTAAACGTCAAGATAAATTACTATTAACTCGCCCAAATATACAGAAGAGATACCTAACATAGACTTCATTAACATGATATTGCCAACACGTTTACTTTGAAGGAACAGTAATTATTAATTAACTTCTATTGAATTAGAAATAAGAAGGAAACGATTAAATCGAAATGATCCTACAATGTCAATATTTAATGAAGTGAAGAAATGTGTAGGTGAGTTTGCTTGATGTCGTCATCATTCTATTGCACTAACAAGTAACTAGGCATCAATGTGATATATTATTTATGTCACGTGACGCACCCAGGTTACTGCTGGCCCTGCAAGTGAGTATCATGAACTGCTAGGAAGGAAGGAAGGAAGTAATACAACACAACTGATATAATATGATGAACAGTCCCAGTTGTGTTTCAAGGATGTCATCACGATATTGATCACTGGTCGCGAACCAGGAACTTTTTCAAAACTCACGTAACTACCTGGGCAAGTAGGTATATTAGATAATTTTAAATAAATTATATTTTACCATCGGGTTGGACCCAAGTTGGCTGACCTAACAGATCCGTCATTTTCCCGCTAAAAACGAGACCACCGACTCAACAGGCACAATACCAAGTGAATAATTTATTGTACCTTCGAGTTATTTGAAAATGTTATGTCCCAAACTTGATTTGACGAAAAGATTCTTCAATTACTTCCATTTCAATTTTCCTGTCCTAACTGCATTATGAGCATATTGTGCCAGAAACATGCACTGCCCATGCATGGATCAGCGGCAAAACAATAAAGCGATTTTTTTTTGTAGATTTCGCGCTACTGCCGGTTTTCTTCCTGTATTTGTCTAGCTAAAGACAGCTGGGTGACAGTGGGTTCGTTTTGTCTCGACAACTAAAAAACCAGTTCTTTCTTCCTTTCAGTGGATTAAAGGTATGGGCGAGCTGAGCCGGTCATACGGTCGCCTGTGGCGTTTCGAATGCGGAAAATATTGGGGCCATTCTATGAAGTTACGATTGCAATCTAAAAGTTCGATTACCTTTAAAACACAGTAGACTTTTTCCGTACGATTAATCAAACACTAAACCTTATTAAATCTAGCAACGGTCGAAGTTTGCTTCAGGGTCTAGAGCTATGTACAAATCGAAAAAAATAACCATAAATGAACATAATTAGCCTATTACAGGAGATTATTACGGTTTGAAAAAGCAGAGTAGATGGTCAACTCGAAATGTCTAATTATTCTAACGGGTAATGAAATGAGCTGAGTGGACTGCACTTGAACTCTGCTACTGTATGGGTTCAAGTTGATGATGATTGTCCTACATATGAACCCACCACGTGGATTTACCATATGTCAGCATTGCCGTGACGACTAGCGAGGTGGCAAGCAGCATGCACTTCGAGCAACTCTAAGTTGATCCACGTTCAGGGATTTACTTAAAATTTTATTGTAGGTAATATTAAAGTGGCAATATGCAGTTCAACATGCATTAGAAAGATGTATGTCATAAATGATCTTTTCCTTGCGTTGAAATCACTAAAAGTCCAGTGTATTACTAAAACCACACACACAACGTGGCCAATGTTTTAGCAATACGTGGACCGTAAGACAAAATTAGCAACAGATTTCGAAGCATTTATAATGGAAAAAGAACGTTCCGCTAAGAGTTGAGTGCCCCCTGAAAACAACACTTCAACCCAAACGTCCCTGAAAGAGACCTAGAGCAGAAAAGTGGGCAGCTGCTGCGAACATCGTACCTCTTCAACAAACTCAAAAAACGTAATCTCTTACCAGGTCCTCTGTCCACATATTCCACCGATTGCTGTCTCGTGTTAGATCTTTTGACGTGATCCCTGGCCATTATGAAAACTAAGTACTTCTTTAAAGTTATTTACACGCGCAAGAACGACACTGAACTTGAAAGTGACAACGTTGAAGACAGGAACGCTGAGCAGGATGGAGCTAGATCCAAGTCCAACGCCACTCCACTGAGAGAGAGAAGACCTTTCTTCTTTCCAACCAAGCAAGAAAACCTGCTTAGGTCTGTGAAAAGGATGTTGTGAGGTGTCGGCCTCTGCAGGCCAAGAAACTAACCGAATCAGCTGAGCGAATAGAAGATGTATTCGCATACATCCTCAACAAAACGCTGCGAGTTTGAATCGGACAGAACACGCCGCGCCGATTCATTCAAATCCAACCTCCAACTGAGTGATTGCGGCGATATGGGGACGAGAGAAATAAACTACACATATACATTTGAAGGTTGGGATGATAACTTATTACTGCTGTAATCTCATGTATTATTATTGATTTATTGATGAGAGGTTTTAAAGACTGGCGCCAAAATCTCTAGCATATATTCTACCTATCTTGGACTGGCGCCATGTGAAAAATTGATAATACTTGGTTAAAAAAGCAAACAAATTAACACGACATCATAATAAAGCAAAATATTTATTTAATATACGCCTGCTAAATATATTCTGTTTTAATCAGTTATAAATATTATGTATTAATTATTATAAGTAGTAGTAGCATTAATGTAATCAAATAGTGGTTAGTTTCAAGATACTAAATAGAACCATCAAGGGTTTTATATAATTTATATCTAAACGGAGCAGTTTGATGAAAACTAACCCCGCCGAACCCGTGCTTAAGCTAACAAGTGGTAGAGCGAGTGACAACACAACCATCAAATTCACCGAACATCGCGTCCTTCTGAAGTTCTATAGCGTGCTGTTCGTGATTATAAACTTGCACCTACGACGAAACCCCATCCAGACGCACTGGCGCGCACATTCAGACAACCCTTTTGAATATTTCATCAACACAGACAAAGAAACAGGTAAAGGGCTACCAAACACGGAACGACGTCACTGCGCTCTCATGGAAAAAAGGCATTCAATTAGTTCGAACGAACTTGCTAATAGATTTGGCTCGCTCTACCTAATGAATAGAGCCAGGGCAGGTTTGAAGTTGAAGCATAGCTGGTTGAAGTGTGTAATCCATGCGAGTGATATTGCCACTCTAGGAAGTGATTTATATTAGTCACCAAGGTTAATCTCCCATCTTGTCTGCTCGGACGTATATTTAGTAACATTTCAATCCTGGACATTATGACGCAACAATAATAATTCAACTTCCTAGTGGTAAAACAATACGTTAGGTTAAAAGGAACTATGAGTGTAACATGCACAAAGATCGTGACAACTTCGTAGAATTCTACTTACATTCTGCTTTTGTGAAAACCATCGTGTTCGGTAATCCAGATTCGGTCGGAATGATTCAAAAAATAGTCGACTCGCGTCTAGATTATAAAAAAATAACTATGACACGAAAACCTAGTTTCCCGCCGAGACTAGGGGTTGGAAAATAAACAAAAATCGTATAAAAAAACTGTCTTTTTTTGAGAATATCTAGGGACGTAAGACTAACCGCATCCAGTTAGCCAAAGTCCCCACACACACTGAAAAATTTCAGACCCAGTCCACGGTGCTATTGGCACATGGCCCGCTAGAGCTGTTCGATGCTAAATATAAGGCCCGAGCAAGCTACAGACAGAGCACCACGAAACTGAACTGGGATCGTGCTTTATGGTGCTTCTATACCTCACGCTCGCCACCCTACGCAACTCGCACTGTGACTAAACTCTGTTCCACGTCAACTCTGTCCCCTCCCCTCAGAAAACAGCCCCTGGGTGCAGGAGGCCGTGTGGGGGAGGCGCCTAGTATCGAGCGCCGCAAACACCGAACACGGCAGTGGTCTTGCGTAGCGCGCCACTTCGATGAATCAGAATAGTTAGTTACAAGAGGACACAAATCTACTCGTGCGTGTTGAGGGGAAACAAATAGAATTATTCTGCACTCAGTCCTTGCCCGAGCTTTTGAAAGTTGACCCCGACGATCTTCAAGATATAATAACTACGTCTAATTTACATATTTTATTCGATCAAAATCAATTACTGATGCCTCCAAGAACGAAGACTTGAAAAGACCAATCTCTTTATTCTCCCGAGAAACGCCCCTTCAGATTCCGAATCGACCTACCAATCACACAAGTTGAACTGAATTCCACTTTAGCTGCGTGAAAACTATGGATCAATACGCTTTGTGTGACAGTGCGTAGTGAATCGCTCTTGCAACCTCAGCAGCACCTGCCAGTCCTGACCAGCGGGACACACGGATGAGTCATCAAGAGGAGTACCCCACACCTTCCCACACTATAGAACACCTCTGAGAGTGAGAGAGTAATTGATTTCTCGGTTGCGCGATCGATTTAGCCGCTGTGATCGCATTGCACCCTCCGACTCCCACGACCCCGACAGCAGACGTGCATGTGTATTGATACATTGATACACACGTGATGGGAGCTCAGACGGCGCCGAAAACAGGGCAAATCAATTGACTTCGTGGAATTCGAGAACGGGAATCGGCGCTGTGTGTGTCATTTGACCTGAATCACTGGGAATTTTTTTCGGCATGGCGATGACTTTCCATTTCCAATATAGTTTCCCATTTTCAAACAAAATTATATTTGTATTGTTGTTAATTGAGAGAGCGAAGCGAGCGACTCCTTTTGGCTCTTTTGGCACGGACCTGTTTTTTCTGCTATTAACCGATACACAGGTTGCATCGATTCACCGATCGATCTGAAATTTTGCACACATGTAAAGACAACCTTCTCTGTGTGCAGACTAGGGATGGAGAAAATATCGATATATCGATATATATCGATATCAAAAAAATATCGAAATATCGATACCTGAATATATTGAATATCGATATATTGAAATATCGAAATATTGAAATATTGAAATATCGTAATATTGAAATATCGAAATATTGAAATATCGATATATCGAAGCTTTACAACTATGTTCATAATTGAAGTTTATACCTACTCTGGCAAAATAATTCATATTTGCAGTGCAGCGTTTATCAGAGGTATAGGATAATTTCTCAGATTATTCACATTTCTTTCTTATCTTGCTATAGTGACCCTATATTTTGGAACGGCTGTATTATTTCTATTTAAATTTTCTTTTGAAATTCCTAACGTTTTAGGAGCAATTTAATGCATTTATGCGATATATCAATATTTCTATACCTACATCGAAATATAATATTGTCATGTATCAATATTTCGATATTTCAATATTTCGATATATCCATATTTCAATATATCGATATTTCAATATTTCAATATTTCAATATATCGATATTTCGATATTTCAATATATCGATACTTCAATATATCGATATTTCAATATTTCAATATATCGATATATCGTGATATCGATATATCGATAAATATCGATATATAAATGATATCGATAGTCGATATCAAAATCCAAGTTCGCTCCATCCCTAGTGCAGACCCTAATTTTTTTGAAATCCATTCATTGGTTAAAATGTAAATAAATATCTCATGATAGGCTCATGAAAAATGAAAATGGTCTTCGATAATTCTGATCAAACTCATATTTTGCATCATCATTAAGACCAATATTGTCTTTTATTTTAAAAAATTTCATCCCAATCAGTAAAGAACGTATGAACGTATTGAAATTTTTAATAGCTGTCAGTAATGAAGTATCGAAATGAATGTTTTCCAGTGGCAATTGAATTGAATCTGATTTACTATATGTACCAGGGTTCTTAGATGCTATTTTCAAGTTTCGATGAAAAGCATACTTTTATGTTAGTTGAGTGGATCATATTTCAATTCAATATGGATGTTTAAGTTTTCTGTGCATTGTGTACGCATTTCCGGTTCGAGAATTTGCACGTACCCGTGCTCGCTCATCAACGCAGCGGGTTCCTAGTTCAAAAAATAACATTCAGATTTTTTTATCGATTTTAATTCCTCTATTAATTTTTTGTCTTAATTACTGATTTTCATTGGTTGAACCAAAGATATTATTAAAACTCGGTATTCATAACGTCTATGGTTGAACCTAAAAAGAGAGCCTATATTTATTTACCCCAGCGGTTCTCTAATTGTGGTATTTGGGACTATGGTCGGTGACAGGCAAAGATGAACCCGCTCTAGCATTTAGCCTATACCTGGCAATAAAGTTGGTTCATCTTTGCCTGTCCCCGACTTTACATTTAGATCGGAAACAAATGTTCACTTTTCAAAACTACAAAAAAAACACAAACGATACAAACTAACAAAAACAATTAAAACATATAATTAGGAAATATGCACTATGTGAGAGAGACAAATAAAAATAAAAACCACTTAATCACACGAAGACAGAATAAAAAACGCAAAGAATTACACAACTTCTAGAAGCAATTTGGCAGAGAACATAGAAAAGATGGAAATAGAAAAAGTGTACGATTAACCATCCTATACATTGACTTACCCTTCGGATGCAGTCGTTCTGGATTGAACCAAGCATCTGAAAAGAATTGAAACGTTAGGCGACAGTCGAAAGCAAGAGGAAGTTAGTACAAGAGGCCTAGGAAAGCGATTAGAATCTCAAGCATATTCAAGGTCTTATCAAGTTTTCCTTTCATTTATTATTTTGTCTTGCGTAAGAAAGCGAGAAAGTATTCGTCTAAAATTCACAGATGCAGAAAAATGCATCCTGGTCAGTTGTTCATATTCATGTAAAATAAGCTCAAACTATTAATTTTGAAATTAATACAAAAATGCTTCCAATTGTTTGCATTTTTTAAAATTGTGAATCAAAACAGAAAGAAGGATTTCAAATTAAAATTACTAATATAATTTATGGGTAGCTTTAGCAACCAGCCATGTGACAAAGGTTTCATCATTCCAAAGATTTGAATTTCTTAGAATCCCCGTATAGCGCAAGGATACGCTGCCAAACTGCCAACTGGTATACAAGATGGTTCCTGTGACAATATGTTTTAGTATTATTTTTCGACCTAAGTCTATCTGTTTGTGTTTCACACAATAATGATTACGCCAAACACATTGGTTGCGATAGCACGTAACTGTATGTACGAGCGTCATCATCATAGGTGCAACATCTTTGAATATGCTTCAGGTACATAGCATCGCGCTTCCACAGGCCTGCTGCAGATTCCATGTTGAGTAAGTTGGCGCAGTTGCATCGCGCAGTAGAGGGTAGCAGAGAGCAAAGGTGTTGTACAACACAACTTACACAAAGAAGTACTATATTTACAGGGTTATTCCGCTATTCTCATTTCAACCTAGCACTTATTCGCACAGAAACTTGCCAAGTCGTTTCGACACATTGGAAACAGTTGCAGGAAATACAGACGAAATGAAGAGTTTCTGGTTAGATGTGGTGACAATGATTCCAAGTTGGGAAATGATGTTTCGTGCATGAGAAAGCGTTTCACATGGGAGAGGAGAGAAACCTTGATATATTTGGAAGGGTGTTGTTATGAACTGAGCGTGATAACTAGAAATGTATTGATCTTTGAAGGCTAGTTAGATAGTATTCATTTTACGAAATGGAGAAGACGCCATGAATCACAATTTATATCAAGTATAAATGTTGCCTACCTACATTATGGGAGAAATTACCAAATGTTTCATCTGCAAATCATCTGAAAAATACCGCATATTGACAAATGCATTTGGGAAACCAGAATCTACTTCGGATTCGTAAATGCAGTGCCGTGTAGATTTTATGATTCCATTTTGACGACATCGAAGCTGAACACGGCCAGACTTGACAGCACTCTCGCTGGGTAGAAATATCAACACGTCGATACGCAATTTGATTAACTCCACTAACATGGCAGACAAATCCAATTTAGGAGAAAAAAGTACCCAATAAAATTGTGATAAAAATCAATTACGTCGCACTCGCATGCCCACCTGTGAAGCGTTGGCACTGGCACTGCATGCAATACTTCAAATAATAAAATTGCTTCAGCTACATACGTCATTTGAATATCTTACCCCAGCAAAGATGTATTTTTCCCTCACTTTCCTAAGTTTATTTCCAGAACAGATCACGATCATTCAAACGGTTATTTTACTGTACATTGGATTTTGACAAAAATCAAGAAAAAATATTGAAATTAACAACTTCCTACTATTTTATTTAATCTACAACTCTAAGCTTCAGTATAATAGTTTTTAAAGTTCATGACAGGTCAAGAAACGGCACTTGATAACAAGCACGCGAGTTCCATGTACCTACTTCTGATACTGTGGTGTCACATACATACATTACATTCATTTCATATAGATAGGTAGAGAACAAGAACATCGCATAACATTCGCACTTTGTTCCATCAGTCTTCAGTCCACAGTTCTATTGAAATTCAATGGTTCTATCATAGAATATATGGCGAAAACAATTCAAGCGACCTTCACAGAAAGAAAAATAACAAAAATGCAAAAGTCACAATTTCGTATTGTTTGTTAGTAAGAACTAGTTTTGTTGAAGTTACAAAGAATAACATGATTTTTCACACACTTACGTCTACTAGAGCCTTCTATGTCATCGCCTGAAGAAGAGCACTAAACTAATAAATAAATAATACAACGATCGATTCGACTAGACTATTGAAAAGAGATACATTTAAATGTATTGCTGAATTCGTAGTATTATCTATTTCCATCTAGGTCGCATCACTTCCTGCCTGGAAGTAACATAATGAGGTGCTTGCACGTCATTCAATTTCTAAAAAAAATACTTTTTTGATTTTGACGAAAAGGCTGCAAAAGCTTCTGGGTATCATTTTAAGAAAATGATAAAAAATATCAGCGTAGTATAGCGAAAAGGTTTTAAAACATAGTATAGAAATTGCTTAGACGATGGTTTGTTATTACTGTGCATATTGGCCAAAGAGTCCAATAAAAAAGTGGACATTGAAAATCTCGTGGAAAACTGGCGAATGTAAATAAAATAAGTAATCGCCCTGCTGAAGGATTCAATAAACCATATTAGTCATCATTCTCAATCCAAATACACGTTGTATATTCCCTTTTGTACAAATCTAAATACCAAGTAGAAATGACCTTGAGATTTCAGTTACCATGGCACCGAACAAAATGTAGCCCACGAAAAAAACACAGCTCGATTTGATGTTTCGTCGTCTAATTCTAATCGGTGTTCCATGTGCCTGTAATGTCGCGTGATTACGAACAGGTCTCTTCTAGTTCTACATGACATCTGAGTGTGTGACTTGCGACAAGTCAAGTCAACACGAGTCAGACTTCCAGACCGCATGATGAGCAATGCGAGGGAGGAGTCAACGAATACACGCAATATTACAGAGGATTTGTGCACTCATGGACATTGGTCAAATCGGCTTTCAAACCGATGACCGCGAACTGCAGATTTCCCCGAAAACCGTTTTTCAATTAGCCTAGCTAAGAATATGGTGTTGAGATGATAGGCCCAGCATGTGCCGCGCTTTTGAATTATTTTATTATGGATTGTGACACAATGTCTTGATATATTGGGAGATGCGGTAAAACCCGAGTAAAACCGTTGATACCTAAGCTCTAGGAAGATCGATCGCAGGAATCCAACCAGAGCATTTCGAATGACAAAACAGTGCGCACCAGCACTCTCGGTTCTTGAACATTGTCAACTCAAGGATATTTATTACCAGAATTAAAAATAATTCGTTCATTACCTAGAAACAGCATCAATTCACCTGAGCGAAACTTATGGAAACTTTCAAGGAATAATTTGTCTACATGCCACTTCCTAGGCTCCACTTCCAACCAAGTATGAAAATCATTGTTCACACACACCATTCGCGTTCGCAGAAACCTTCGACTGAAACAAGGTGAAGTTCTATCAGCATGCGAATATTTTTGAATTACATCCGATGTACCCCCCCCCATGTCAGCACTGAGCCGTCAGTCCCCTGATCCCGTGCGGTCCCAGCGGGTCCCTCACAGACCTACCCCAGGACTCAGGAGCAGGTAATGAGGCTGGGGTAGGTCACTACCGCGCGCTACAGAGCAAGGGAATTACTACCCGTTACTACCTACCGACTACACGGACACGGAACGTCGTACACGGCTATGGAAACAATGGAAGACTCATAGTGCCGCAATACATGATATTTTATTGGATCCCAGATAGTATAAAGTCACTGCTTTTTTACTGGTGAAATCCTTATGGGCCAGGAGGCCAAGCGGGATGCACCAATGTGGGCTTGTCTGCTTACTGATAACTACCGGACAGAAACAACTTATCGGCTGATTTGCGTTATCGGTTTTATCTGGCAGATAGTTGGATCAGGCATTTTGTCAAGCATCCGGTACAAAGGGCCGGCTTTCCTCTCCTTACAGAATATTTTAGTAGGTAACCAACATTTTACTAACCACATTTGATTTTACCAATGGGGTCTGTCTAGGAGAAAGTGGCCAAAAACCAGGACAGGACCCCCCCCCCCCCCCCCCCCCCTGGAGGACGCATGGGTTCGCAGTTGGTAAAGCGGTCCCCCAACTGAAGATCAGAGTGCACACAATTTTTCGATGAACACTTAGTAGAAGTTTAATTTTAGTCATTATTAATTTCCAATTAATATCAACATTTTTCTTCCCATTAATGATGAACTGCCATGCGAGAATTCGTTCTCGTCGCATATTGAAATGAGTTAGCATAGCATTGTTAATTGGTATTAGCCTAATTAGCTAAAGTTTAAAATTAGTGTTTTGAGCTCCACCTACATGCTTTAAATTCCCAACTTCGTCCACATTTTGTTTGTGCACAATCACACAATAATGACACGCAAGTTAACGAAGCTGCAATGATTAGAAGCAGTTGAAGATCAATGCTGTCATGTCCTTGGCAAGAAACATTCCGCAAGATTCAAGAAAAAATTACCTAGTACATGTGGGCACTAAGTAGATAAGCAGCAAACCAACTAAAATGCCCCGATGTTAGATGTTGATTTGAGAACAATTTCCAATCCCAGAGCATCCCCAGTCTCAAAGTTACAAGGACATGAGTGTGACCCTAAAAGAGGAGTTGCAAATTGCAATAATCGATACCTAGTCTACGAAGATCAAATTAAAACAAAGTGTTGTGAAATATTGAGATCAATAATAAAATACCACACCACCATAATTACGCTAAAAGAACCACTAATAAGATGTGCAATTGAAGACACGGTTCAAGGTCATTTCGTCATCTCGGCAACAGTGACACATTCAATGGTGTGGTCCACCTAAGTACGAAGTACAAGTAATCAAGGCAGGAAGTGTCAAGAGTCAAGACCAAAGATGTATGATTTTCTAGACGCCTGTTCATTGTTTAAAAAATAATTCAGATATACACTGCGTTAAAAGAAAGACAACAAGGCTCTGCAGTGAGTGAGCCAAAGATACTAATGTCACTGTAGTTGCGGCATGTACCTATTATTGATGACGGCAATTACCTATGTGTGGCAAAAGTAACAATGTGTGCCAATCAAGGAAGTCGAACTCCAAGTAGGTAGGTAGTTAGTAGTAGCTGGACCTACCCCAACCTAACCCAACATTATCATTAGATTCCTAAGGAACAATGATTATATAATATGATATGGAGGAAGGTGTAGGACTGTATACTGTGAAGTGAAACGATGACAAATCGTAGAGTACAAGTAGGTGCTAGGCAACGAAAATAATAATAATAACAAATAAAACAAACAATGTAGAAGTAGGGTTGTAAAGTGTGCAAGCTTACATGGGTCGCAGAGAGCGAAGTAGTTGTATTTCTTTTCTTGAACTTCCGAGTCCCCCAAATCAATCAATGACATGTTGACGTTTACGGTATTAAACGAGTATTATATTACGTAAACTTTTCGAACGCTTGCTTCCCAACAATGACCGAACTCTCGACGGGACGAGAGTGACGGTTTGGATTCTATCGATTCACTTCCAGACCAACTAGGGAAGATGGCGGATTTGCGCGCGTTAGTCCCCTGTTCGCCCCTTTCTTACTTTACAATGTGGAATGTTATGACGATAGTCACTCACACGATGCACTTTCATTCGGCTTCTTTCCCACACGTACACGCAAAACGCAAGTCCAATGTTAACAACAAAGAGTGTTACTGTACGATATTCTATTCTGCACAACCACTTGACAGTTAGGAGCAAACGTGCGCAACCACAACAAACTGCGTTTCCAACCGTTGTACTTTATTTTGAACGAAATCCCACACAAAGGGAACCTCAGCGCCGCCAACGGACCACAGCTGTACTACCAACTACCAAGTGTCGGTCGGTCAAATCGTTGACGCAAAGCTTGAATATAGCTATTCAGGCTGGTTTGTATAATATTACGTCAAACGTAATATTTTAAATACAAAATGTAACAAATATATTTTCTACAATATAAGCTCGGTCGTATAGCTTCAATACACGAGTTATTTAAATTATTGATTTGATGAAAAGCCAGTGCTGACACCTATGGGAAGTCTCAACTACCTGTAAATCAAGCTCATACCGAGAGATGGCGTACATGTGGCATCGCCAAACAAAATCACGTGGAGCACACAACTGTCACAATGACAGCAGCTGTCAAAACCATTTTACTGCAAGGCAATCAAATTCTCTTATGACGACACAATTTGCTCCGTAATTTATTTCCGAAATTAAAAATAACGATTCCTGTGATAAGTTAAATTGTATACTACACGGAGATGCTACTGAACCTTGATCGCTATATTTAAAAACAGAATCCGAAGACAACCTTCCAGAGATGTAGTGGAGAGTGGAGAATTTCTTGATGAACGAAAAGCCCAGACCTAATTTTATTATTCTAATGCCATGTGTTCTTAATTCCTTTTCGGTCGTTTCTTGAAAAGCGATTACTATCACAATTATACGTTTTCTATGAATGAGCTTTACTGACAGTGAATGAAAGAATTGTGAATGAAGATTAGCGCAATGATACACTTAAATAAACACGCAGCCCCAAGGTACACAGTTAAATCAATGTGCAAATAGTTATTTAAAATCCTAAAGAAAATAGTACTTTTTGCACAAAACTCTGCCAAATGCATGTGGCAAATTACATGTCGCATTTGATTGACAAAATAATGAATTACGCTCTACCTTTAATAATAAAAAAAAATTATGTAGGTAGTAGTACTCTAATTAAATAATAAAAAAATCTATCGTTTTTCCTCTTAAAACAAATAAAATAGCGCATGAAACTTCAGTTAAATATGAACCACCTTGGGCAAGGTCAAGATATCGTCATTGTGCAAAAATATCAGCAGACAAAGGTCAAGCCATGAAAGTAGACACCTTGAGGAAACTCCAGAGAACGGCGGGCATCGATTTTCCGAGTGAGAGTTGGCGGATGAGACATGGAGGAAAATAATGCCGGGCGAGAGATGTACCACCTAAGCAACCAACATAGGCTCTGGTTCGATCCCCGGTTCGGCCGGATATTTTTCACAACGTAAATATAAAAAAATCAGAAAAATCTACTTATTAATTTCGATACCAAAACAAAGCTACTTCAATCCTTCCCAGTATTTTCATATCTTCAAGTAGGTTTAGCCAAGACCGGCCAAGACTAACAGAATGACGTAATGAATAAAACTCCCGTCATTGACGCAACACTATATAGGTGCTAACTGATGGGCTATTTCACATGCTGACAGTGACAGTAGATGAGTCAGCGGAAGAAAATTCAAAATCCCAATCTGGCAAACAATGGGACATAATCAATTGTTTGCTGCCAATCAGAGTCTGACCAAATAATGAATTACATTGTGCTGAACACATTCATTCCCATGGAGTACGATCTTCTTCCATTAGGAAGTGATTTATAAACTAGTTTTGCCACAATATGCTGCGGTCTACAATTCGATCCATTTGCTAGTTTACAGCAATGCAGTGTTTTCATGCTGTTTTAAATGATTAAGGCGTGGTCCTTTTAACGAGTTGTCACTACAAGGGTGGCTAATGTAGAGTAGTAGTATTACTACTAGTAACAATGATTGACGCGAAGCCATTTGCCTTTCTCTCTCTCTCTATGATTTCTTCGTAAAATCAAGATAAACAGAAAATCGATTTGCAACATCAATGATATTAAATTGTAAATGGTTTAAGTATTTTTTTCTCTCTTTCAGTATAAAACTGACCAGACTAAGTACACCCCGATGGTCCCGGCGCCCTAGTCCCCCCCCCCCCCCTGGCGCCGTATTGATCTGCCAAGGTGGGGAAGAGGGAGCAAAACCTCCCAGCTCTACTATTACACCATACCTTCTCGATCCTAGGGGGGCAAAGGAGCGGCCTCAGACATGAAAAGGTTATTTGAGACCCTTGATCTTTTCAGCTCAACTATGCGTACGAAAAAAATAATATGTTGATGTCTAGGAATTTGCATGCCGCAGTTTAAATGTGCAACTTAGCAAATTTTCTTCATTTATTTTAAGTGAAAATGACTGAAAACTTTGATCTTTTTTGCTGCTAGCAGGTCATTTGGAAAACAGCAACTTTGGTTGCAAACATTTGTAAACATTCTTTGAGACGTTATACGAGGTATGAAAACGGTTTGTTCAATGTAGAGGCTATGGTAGAGGTTAGAGCAAAACTATGAGCATACAAAGTTTGTATGTACGCCAGAGCAAATAAAACTTCTTTTAATTTGCATAGGTACTTAGAACTTTCGCTCTCTCTGATCTAAAGCAGGTACTCGAGTTCTTATTACATGCATTTCTGGAGGGATGGAAAACGCAACGTATTTGTATTTGAATTTCAGCTTAATTTATTTTATTGTTTTTGGAAAACAAACTGATTTTATTTGTAACATTAATTAACTTGAAAGTTGATCAGATGAAAACAAAAATCTTTGGAAGAAGTCAGTCAGAAACGAATTTAGCCTAATCGTTTATGAGAGATAGATTAATGTTTGCAAAAGTAATTTAAAAGTTTCGGAACTAGTTTCAGAGTGTCTACAACAGCCGACATTTGGATTCACATGTCTACTGGGAATGGGATGCTATGGCAATGTTCATTCACCAGTGAGCACGAGATCCGTCAAACGTCCAATAAAACCTTTTCCAGCCGGATCTCTCGGCTACATTGATTGTGCAATGGCGTGTGATAAGAGAAATGTCTTTCATTCGTTCTCAATTTCACACTCCATTCATACACCCACCCACACATGCACTTTAAAAATACTACCAAACACCTCCACACCTAAAAGGATAATGATAAAAAAGGGAGTCCTCATTTCGCCCGATTACAATTGTGAACCATCAAACGAAAATGTACAGCATACGTTAGTAAAAATTCAATCCATGGGCGTCCGCAGGGAGGGGCAGGGGGGGGGGGGGGGGGGGCGTTTGCCCCCCCCCCCCCCCTGGATGTCAGAAAAACATACACATTTTCAGGGGTTTTACGTATAGTTTCATTTTGTAACCAAACAAAACTAAAGAAACTTTAAATTTCGAAGTGTCAACAATCCAAAAAATGCCTTGCGGGGCAGGTTTGAACGTGTCTTCTACCACCCCAAAGTGCAATGTTTAAAAAATATTGAATATTTCAACAAAATACACCTCATAACGTCTCAAAATTTATTTCAAAGTGTCCAAATCAAAAAACCGCCCGGCGTGGCAGGGCGTTTTTAGCCCCCCTTAACCCGTAAAATAATGTTTTCCTTACCCTGCCCCCACCTGGCAGAAATCCTGCGGACGCCCATGATTCAATCTGTTTACTTCGGAATCGGTTGATTTGACTATGAGATTATTATTTTATTTCAATTAATTGAACTCTGTTCTGTCAATGTGTCAAAGAGCGAGCTAATTTTATAAAAGCTCCTTCTCAACATTCAAAATTCCATTTCCGCTAAAAGCTGGTTTAAAAATACTCTGGCAAAACTAAAATTGCATCCGCAATGACGATAGCCAAAAGATACACAGTCAGTTCCTTCAACTGCTAGAAGATGATTGAAATGCTTATCTAATAATAAACTTCGCAGAGGTAACTGACTTGCAGCTCAAATACCTGCCAATATTCGAAATACAAACATCAAATGGACCAAGGCGACGACATTGAAGAGCCAAACATCAAATTGCCCCACTGAAGATCTCCAAAGACATGAACCAAGTGGAGCTGATCATAAGTAACGGCTTCAGTAATAGACTTTTACTACTGTCTGCAATCAATAGAATTATTCAACTAATTCATGTCATCGGAGGGGGGCAATATAAAGATCGGGGTAAGTAGTTTTTGGTAAATTTGGTCGAGTGCAGTTGATGTCCCCACCAACTAGGCATTTTTGACTTGAAAAATATTTGTACTAATTCTTTAACTAATTTATAAACTAAAAATACTACATCGTTAATTATTGACTAATTACTATGAAAATAATGAGTTGTAGTAAGCAACTCTAAGGATTGTTGTCTGACCTATAACCCTGATCTTGACTGAAGTCCTGAGGCCTTGGCTTGTACATTGAACCATACATAATGTGAAGCGCGAGATTACGTATGCCACAAGTGACAAGAGTTGTGATACACTGGCTTATCCATCACATTTCAGTGGGTGGGGAGGAGCAATATCATGATTTGTACAAATCGCTGAAATTGAGGTTGAAGTAATTAATTTCATACATAGATTACTCATATTTTATTTAAAAAAATGGAATCTGCACTTCTTTTAACAACGCACAAATAACGACGGAATGCAATGATTGGGAGATGATGGTGTTAATGATGTTGTTGATGTTGATGATGATGATGTTGATGATGATGATGATGTTAATGATGTTGATGATGATGTTGATGAAGTTTGGGAAGCATAGAAGGTGAGAATGAGGTGGTCGGAGTCGTGTCGTGGCCTACTAGTAGGCAGCTTTCCCAACATGTGCCTCTAGAATGATGGAAACCACGAACAAATGCCAGTCGAGTCAGGAAGGACGGCCGCGGGAACCGAACCTCGGATCTCCGGAGTGCAATTAAAGGTGGTGCAAGAGCTCGGCCATTTTAGCAAATTGAGAGAGAAAAATTGTTTCATAAGTGGGTGTAACTTTGATAGTATGTTCACATGATCAGTCTGATCGTATATTAGAGCACTTTTTCATTTTTGCTACGTGCCTTGTTAATTAGGCGCCGGTTATTAAACAAAACCACTCAAAACTATGAAATTTCCGATACGATTGCCTGGAGACCATACCCGTTAACCAATTGATCTCAAATTTTAATCATGATTAGATAAAAGACAAACTTAGTGTTATCACTTGGCACATTTTTAAAATTGGATTTCATACGGCCCCCAGGTAGTCAAGAATAAAAGCTAAATTTTCACCAAAAATCAACTAATTATTACCAATTAACAAAGCAAAAAATAAAAAAATTACCAAGTGATAGCCATAAGTTTTTTGTGATAAAATCGCTAGCGCTTGCACCACCTTCAGAGTGTTACTGAGGTTACTGCCTAAGCCAACTTGCTCCGTCGTAGAAAATTCCGGAGAATTCAATTCGCCTGCAATTTGTCACGGGCTTGCTTATAACCTGGGGCGGTTATTTTCACCAGTGACTAGTGTGATAATTTTCCGATAGTCTGCCTGTCAAAGCAGATCTTCTTTGAACCATCGGATAGTCAAGACACATTTTTAACGGTCCTACTATTTAACAGTCCCTAACGTAAACTGTGAACTCGTAAATGAGGAAATTGACAGTTGTGTTTGTCCAAGGAGCAATATTTGGTTCAGAGTTTGCTTCTAGCATACTATGAACAGCATACCCACACTATGAACTGGGCCAAAACTATTTACAATCAGTCTCTCAAATTTCTTCGAAATCTCAATTGTCTTAGGTATATTTGGCAATTTGGGTTTCAACTCGTTATTAAATCACTTGCTTCTAAAATATACAAAGTTGATTCCGATATTTGGCGTTGGCAATACAAATATTTATAATTGTGCAAAAGATTTTTGGAAAATGTTGCATTTGTACAGCGGCGTGCAGAAGTTCCTTCTACCTTTCTCATAACTGCAGTTTCTAAACCGCGCAACACTTGGAGGTGACTGTACATCTGCACCGCGATTGTTTGTTAGTTGAATCCCGGAAATGTGCAAACGTCCGCTGAAGCACGCAAGTGAGCTTCCCAGCTCAGACCACAAACCAGATAACTACATTTCCTTCAATAAAATAGAAGGAAGTTGGGTCAATGTTAGCGCAATGGAGCACGATTAGGAAGGATGCGATTTCGAGCCTTGTGAACGTCAATCTGGATTGTATCTACAAAGATTCCCGGTCCTGTAGTGGTGGAATAGTTCCAATAACAAGGCTCTGACGTCATCGCTTCTCAACAATGCACAACGATAAGGGCAACATTGTTAATTCAAATTCAAGTCACTGAATTTATTTTCGTGTAAGTGTCAAAGAAAGATCAGACCTAAGTCAAGCAGCCAATTCAATACAGTCTCAAAAATAAATTATCATGAAAATATAAAAATCACTTTCCGACATTTATTAAAATAAAATAAGGAAATTCCAAAAATCAATTACCTGTCTATTAAAAAATAATCTATAATCGTACAACAACAAAATCCGGAACAAATCTAATAAACATAGATATTTTAAATTATAGCACAAATATTTAATAATCTGATAAAACTTGAAATTATACCTAAAATAGTTTTAAGAACAATTACCTACAGTATCGTACAATAAATGACAAGTATAATTTAATACCGTCCGTATTACGTATGTGGTGTGGTGCGGGGAGAGTGAAACGCGAGGGTAAATCTCCAATAAATTGCTAGGTATATGGAAAAAACAGTTTTCTTATTCAACGAAAAGTGTATTAGATTTTCACGATTATTTAAATGCAACAGAACTAATTTATTTTCTGAAAACATGATCGATCTATTAAAATAATATAATTTTTTTGCATTGCATAATTCTTATTCAGAGATACGAGTAAAAAAGAATCCCGTTGATCTTTTTCAGTGAAAACATAGGAGAAAATTGTTATTCAGACATAACTTGTACAAAATACCCTAGTAGGTATAATCTCTCCGATACCAACAATTAAAATTGTATTCGGGAAGATAAATCTTCATTGCCTCTAATCAGCAATCAAGGGCGTATTGGGGCAATGCTTACACTCACACTCACATCTTATCAAACGTGACGAATACGAAGAAGCCTGAAGCACGTCTCTGCCGACTGCAGAGGAAAAGGCGCCTAAATATGCAGGTAAAGTATCGTGTGTCACAGTGTTGGTGTTATCTTATCGAGCATATCTCTTATCTCGGGCAGGGTTTAAGGGGGAAGAGTGTTATGCAAGACGGAGCGCTAGTCAAGGGAAGTAATCAGCCATCCAGAGAGACGAGTAACCAGTAACCACACAGTACAGACCAGGCTGTGGTACAGAGCGCCTATCCACCGCAGAGGAATTTCACACTTTCATTCAAACACCGCCCAGACGGAAATAGATTCTTACGGTAAGTTTACTAATATTTCACATACACTACTGGAAGGATTCAATACGTTCCTGATGATTTAGTTGTTCTAGCGGTCTTGGCAACATAAGGTACGTCACATGGGTATTGTAACAGTGAGCTAGTGGGTACAATTCTCATTTGTCAATGTGATTTTTAAAAAATGTGCTTGATTTTTGATACAGTGGTTCAGTTAGTGACATGAAATTTAAAATAATGGTTAATGGACTTTTTAAAAACATGATTACCTACATAAACATGGTAGTGATTAGTGAAATTACTATGAGCTATGTTATGTAAACAATTTGAGTCGCATATGACAACATAAAAGAAGAATAGTATAACTGCAGAGAGAATGTTATAAATTACAATGTCAACTTACTGGAACTATGCATTTGGGTACTATCGTCAAAGTTTAAATAAATATAAAAAACGGATATATTTTAAATTTTTGCGATATTTGAGATGTGTAGTTATAAAACCCGTGGTTTGCCCTGCGAATGCTATTAAATTTTTTATAAAATTTGAATGCAATGTTACCGGAAAAATAAAGCTATGGATTCTATTCTTAGATTGTTTAACTCGGAACCTTGACTCAAATGCCGCACCAATTCAGACAATCGTTGCCACTTCAATACCCAATATATCGGTCAGTCGAAGATCACAGACACAGATGCATTCTAATTTGCAACATATTGTCTGTATATTCACTCATCTCCGACACAGGGTCAATAACGTCACGTGTGCATTCAAGTATGACGCATCGAATTCCCAATAATCAATTGATCGTGAGATAATGAGTCATATTGACGGCTCAGGTGTGAATTGAAGAGAAATACGTACGTCAGTAGGTAATGTGGTTGTGATAGTGGGTATTATTATGACACAGATGCAGCTGAACACCGCATAGATTCCAAACTAGATTCCCATGGATGCAATCGGAACTTGTGAGGACAATACGGAAACGAGGTTGATCCTCATTGACACATAGCAATCATAACCTAGGGCCTCTAGCGGAAGTGCAATGAGCGTGTGTGTGTGTACATACTCCGTTTTCCATACCTGTGTATGGGGGGGGGGGGGGGGGGGGGCTGAAAAGCTGCAGACAGAAAGCACTCTGGTTTCGATGCACTTAGGGGTTGTTGTACTTCTGGCTGAAGTTCTTGATAGCTAGCTAACGGATCAAATTAGCAAGCACCTAACTTTACATTGATTTCATCCTCGAGCTAAAACTATC
The DNA here is from genome assembly GCA_934045905.1 of Leuctra nigra. Classification (NCBI taxonomy): domain Eukaryota; kingdom Metazoa; phylum Arthropoda; class Insecta; order Plecoptera; family Leuctridae; genus Leuctra; species Leuctra nigra. Next base: position 9,358,889 of record OW203763.1, on the reverse strand, counting down.
GTGTAGTTGAAAGACGGTTGCTAACGCTATCAAGAACTTGATCCGGTAGCTAACTTTAGCAAGAGGTACAAAAACCGGCCCTTAGTAGACTGTTAGATCACTTGTTGGATGTCAAGATAAATGGGATTGCAGAAGATATGTTGGATGCGTCAGACACTACTCCAGACTGCCGATTGAAGCGATTTACATTACACATTAATTACACTACACGTCTACGTCTAGACGTGAGTCCCTACTTGCTGGAGTTATGGTGTGAAATCACGTACTCAGTAATCGTTGAAATGTAAATTTAGTTGAGTTGAAACCAACGACCACGTAGCTAAGATTGGAATGTTCCTGGAATTCGCATGAAAACCTCCCCCAAGAATAAGAGATGTACGTGGTAGCACTCCAGTCCCCATGGGTAACTCCAGATAAAAATAGAGTCGCGTAATTAACAATAACTATGGATAGTTACTTACAAACAATAGGTACAACATTCTACTGATTCTACTGTCTTCTTTATTACCGCTTCAGGAAGTTATTGCTAAATATTTAGGAAAGAACATCATCAGGGTATGACAAAGTGCGTGGCAGTGGTATTAAATTTTAAATCGCGGAAATACAAATACAATATAATGTAATCTGTTGAAAGAGAATCGCCCAATAAATGAAAGTGATAGGAATGTTTACACTACGCAATCTTCCATCTCACTTCCAGAATAGATTGATGATTCTCAGAGCCGGTGTCTGCCAGTTCAACAGAATTTCTTTTAGTTTTATCTGACACAGTTTACAAGTGATATTTTATTCACTCTGATAATCGATGATGTGACGTAAGAAATGACAAGATTTGACTAATAGCACGTGCTTTCACCGCTCATGATTGACTCATGATTAGAACATGGCAGGGATATTCAAGGATTTCAGATTTCAGGGACAAACAGATCCTAACATGGAAATTGAAAATCACTACATCTGAGTTTCATTTTTGTTTAGGTACATTTTTTAAATTTAGTATCTACGCTTCATGATTTTCTTAGTTTATGACTCGATTAGAGCTCGAAATGAGCGAAATAATTTCTGGCTGATTATTTCACCTGCCCTTGCGAAACCAGGGGCTTGAGTTTTAATCATGAACGTTTATCAGGACAAAAAGAGTGCTTTCCGTATGAGCACCTAGCCTATTGCTGGTCTAGTTCCCAAGCAACAGCCCACGCCTTTATCACAATTATCCAGTTAGGTATCCTAAAAGTCAAAATTATCAGGTGAAGAAGTGACGTAGACATTTTCACTCCATTGACCACTCTAATTACTCTATGTCCAAAAGTCAAGGAGTGGGGGAATGACTCTAGTCGGAGATATTTCTTGAGCGCGTGAATACCAAGAAGAATTACTAGTTACTACTAGCTTCTGTGGCCAACCCTTCTCCTCCCCCCAACCCCTTCTCCAGAGATTTGTGGGACATTTATCTCATCCCTGACGTGAGAGAAACGTGTCTGCCTGCGTCCACATAGGAACAGTCACCCGACTAGACGCAAATAAACCTCAGTACATACGAGGAAATCGAACGCAGACCTTCCAAATGAGAGCATGATGAATGTTATTATGCAAATAGTCATGGACCATATTCGACGAATAAGTTGGATGTTTGGAAAACCCCCGCCAGAGCTATTTACGACACAAATGTCAAGAAATACTACTTGTGGAAAGTAAAATCGTAGATTTAAATAATTGAAATTGACGTTATTGCCAAAATTCGCAGTTTCATTAATAACAATTTATTATGATTTTAGTGAAAATCAAAATGAAAAACTGGGGTGCAAAATTTAATCGGGAGAGGGGGTGGGTGTACCTAAACGAAAATAGGTAGGTACGAAACATGTAAAATATCTTATATGACATCCCAATTCGTATAGAACACATTTCACCAGAATATTACGTTGCATGATCATGTTTTGCAGGCGCGTATGATTAAGACACCCGGAAGGGGGGTCTGGGGGGCGAAACCCTAGAGCTTTTAGCCCAGCAGGGCGTCTTTTAGAATTTAAACCAGTTATAAGTGATTCTGGGGCTTTAAAATGCACAAACCGAAGCAAAAAACCCTCCAATTGTTGCCCCGCAGAGCATTTTTTCGAATATTACATTTTAAAATCGATTCTGGGATGCTAGACTGCTCAAATTACAACAAATAACTCCCTATTTTACCCCCAGGGCGTATTTTTTTTACAATTTAAACAATTCTTAAGTAGGTAATTCATGGACGTTAAAAACTTAATTTTGTCAGCCTGCTCGAATGGGGGGATAATCCACCCCAACCATCCCCCCTTCCTACGCGCCTGATGTTTTGACAATGTGCTTTCTAAAACATAATTTAAGAATTTGGTTTCTTTCTATAACATCGTTATGTCTCTGGGCTCGGGGGGGGGGGGGGGGGGCGTTGCTCCCCCCGAGACATGCCTGAAATCATCACTGAGTGAAATGAATGACTGGCTTGGTGTATGTGAACAGAACTGACAGAGAGAAGTGAGGGGTCAAGTCTTTAAGATACTTGTCAAAAGAATAAGAAGTGTACATTACACCTTCACCTGCATTAGGTGTCAACTAATGTATGCAATGCATGTTAATGCCTTGCCACTGGCTGATGACAGATAGTACAGTTTAACACCTCGTGTGCTAATTACCACCAGGGACGATAAGGCTGCGAGCGAAACGGAGTAGTATCTAAACGTACCTCTCTCTACGTTTAGACTGAAGGATGCTAGATTGTTTTTAGCAATCACCCGATATTATGTTTTTGCAGAGGGATCTTAGAATATTTTGGTAATACCGGTTGTCTAGCAAGTTCAGGGGCTGGATTCACAAAAAGTATTACATACACCTATTTGCTACGTATTATCTTGTATTATCGTTCATTTAACATGGTGATTTTTTTATCAGATAAAATTACGTAGGAGCAGATAATACTTTTTGTAAATCCAGCCTCAGGGTCATTCGTTTTGGTCCACAAAATTGCAAATGTATAAAAATTACACAATATCTGGAACCTTCCTCTTTCGGGAAGTACAAATCAAAATCCTATCTTCTACCAAAGAGTTTCTAGTAGGCTCCCTTCTACCATCATGACACAGTGCAATGTTTTCTCTCGCATTTGAAGTAGGTACCTATAGGTATATTCAACGTTTTGTAGTAAGGTAGTCCAGTTTAAGTAGTCCGAATTCCAGAGTTACCTCCCCTGAATGTCTCAGAAAAATCGCTTCAGCAATCAGCTGTAGGCAAAAAATGTATATATCCAAGAGTAAAAAAAGATGACTTGACTGCACACTTTTTGACAGAACAGTTGTCTGATCTGTATTTCCGAGGGTCGGGTTCTATTCCCATCACGGTCGTTCATCCAGGATCGGACTTGTAAGCAACTCATGTGAGCAGCGATCCTTCACTAGCATGAAGATGCTGGTTGAATAGAAGAGAATGCGCTATATGGGGGTCGGTAATCTTCACAAAGAAGTACCTACAGGCTAATTCTCTGATATTTGTGTAAAAGCTAATCAAGCTGATTTCTCACCGATCAGGTTAAGTATACCTAAGAGTAGAACCTATCACAGCGCAAGGAGATATTTTTTTATCAGCACACGAAGAGTTCAAGTTAAAAAAAACTACAAGCGAGCAGATAACAGCGGTCACTAGAACGGATAGTAGAGACATGTAAATAAATCGAGAAAGAGATAATGTAAGTTAAAGGTTGTCGACCACTCGAAATTAGTTGTTGGATGAAAACACAAGGTAGTCAGTCGGAAGCACTCGCAGAAACTTCGCACACGTGATATGTGTTGAATACGGTGTAAAAATCAACATGAAAATCTGACGCCGGTTGGATATAATTTCATTGTTCAATAAGCCAGTACTCGGTCAGTAACCAGGAAATCCATTTAAACCGTTCTTCAGAAGCACATGGTGACTGGAAATACCGCAAGACGGTAGTACTAGGCAATTGAAAAAGTACATACGGGTCGAAGAAAATTTTAGGTAATTCTGAAAAAATTTTAGGTAGGTAGGTAATTCTTAAAAATCGTATATTGGCTGATGCAATTTGGTATAACTTTCATGTAACACTGCCAAATTCCGAGGCAATTTCAAAACAGCATTTATCATATTCATAACACGTAACACCCTGGTAGCCCCTGGTTTATACGCGTACGTTTAATTGCATCGATTCGTCTACATCATACAGCTATTGCATAATCAAAGCTAATCTCGGGAAAAATGTTCGTTGTTATCAAAAACAGACGTAATCTAGACAGTAAATGCCATGAATTCAAGGTAGTAATGTCATAAAAATAATACTACCTAGGTACTAATAGTAAAGTGTAATGAAAAAGGGACAGTATGAGCTGTGAAGTGAAACCGACCATGAAGTGAATACGATGTGAGTTTGTGAGTCATACTCATGAAGGAACAAAACTCCTTGGTAGATGCACACACCGTCAATGTTCTTACGTAGAACCTTACAATGCATGAGCAAGCACCTGACTCATTAGTAGGTACCTCATACCATAGACGTGGCGGCGTGGCCAGGGACACTTGAACATATGAGTAAACCCTGATGAAAAATCTTTGCAAAATCTTACAAGATCTTTGTAAAAACTTAGGTTCAAGGTCTTGATTAGGTATATTTTTTCAGAAGGGGTTGTCTCTCTTTTTTAGAAAAATGAGATGCAATGCAAGATCTTGTCAACCTTCTTGGGTACCTTGCAAATTTAGGCAAGATTATTCTTCAGCAGGAAATGAACTTTGGTAAAATCCATACACCCACGGACATTAAAATTGCTTGTATTGTCCCGAAGACTTCAGCTTTAAAACCTTCTTATGACCAAAACAAATGATTTGAACATTTTCAAAAAAAAAATCTTCCAAAAATAATTTCTCAATTTTGTGAACATTCACTTTAGAACACCTAATTTTATATTCGTTAAGGTCGTGCTCGTCATAACACTATTTTCTGTAGGCAAGGCACCTAAACATGAAAATCAAACACGAGCACGAATGCTAGAGTGACAAAAGGGGCAATTTTCCGGGTGTATTTTTTATGAGATTTTATGGCATCATGCAAATATTAGCCTAAATGAACTAAATAGGTTAGAGTTGATTATTATACCATTTCCTTACTTAAGTCTGTCAGTAGAAAAATATTCATTTTAGTAAAAGCTTACACCAACCTCGCCCAAAAAGTTAATTAAAAATATTGAATAATTTAGAATAACCTCGATAGGTTCAAGCAAATATCTCGCTTCTAACTTGATTCTACGAGACCAACAAATTCGTAATAAGAGTACCTAGTACCTATAGGTAGGTAGTACTAATACAATCACAAATTATATCTCTACAATTTCCTCTTTATCTCAGTCAGTTACATAAGATATATGGAAACATTCCATTTATAACTAAACTTTCCACAATCACCTGCACTGACCTTTGATAACTATTATTGCCTTCATTCATGGAATGAACAGTCTACTTAATACTATCAACAATACTAAAGCAGTTGACAAGACTCACCTAATCCCATCTTGCAGAAAAGCTCCATTGGTTCATTGATTTCAGAATCAGCTATTGGCTTAACAGCTGCCTTCTTCTGCTCGATTGGAGCCGGTTTTGGCTTGGGTTCCACGGGAGCTGGAATCGGTTCGACGGCAACAGGCTTCGGCACTGGTTTAGGCTCTACCGGAGCTGGCTTTGATTCAACTCGAATGGGTATTTCAGGCTCAGTAAAATCAATCGGAGATGGTACATCCACGGGCTTTGGCTTCACAGGTTCCGGGATAATTTCCGGTATCACAGTCGTCTCCAATGATTCTTCGTACGATGGCGAGAATTCGTCATCCCCTCCAGCTCCGAAATTGTCTGCAGGATCGAAGCTTGGTTTCGGAGCATACATTTCTCCCATTTCTGCAGATATAAAATTGGCGGAAGATGTCACCTGGCTACTGGGCGAAGCAGCATGGAATTCATCTTCTGGGAGACTCGGAGTCATCGATGCATTGAAAGCTGTGTGAAAAGTGTCATCTTGCCCATGCGAAGAAATACTGTCCACATCAAATCCACCCAGAGTATCTGGGTTGAAGTCATCCAACTCACTTCCCACATTGCTCAAATCCACCTTGGGAGTGGGGAAATGAGCCTGCATTTTTTCGCTGACTTGATCACCAACGTCAACTAAATCATCCTCGTGCTTTTGAACAACTTCGAAGTCCGAAGATTCATTATCGGCATCTAGTGCCTTCTGCATAGCACTCTTACCCAAATTCGGCGACTCCATGGTAGATTTAATATTTTCAAGTAATGGAGCAAGATGTTTAACTGGTAACTAATATTTATAGGCCTGAGCTATAACGAACTTTAACTTTAAAACGTTTTACTTTTTCTCTAAGCCGATAACTTCACGAAGTCTTCCCGGTTCTGGGACTGTCACTTGCTCGTGCAGTTCTTAGTTGAATCACAAGATGACTCACATGCATGACCACTTCCGGAATTCCCAACGGGATAGGGAAATTATATAGAATATATCACCATTACTCATAGTATATGTTCCCATAATTAGATGTAAAATCTTATTTTTCATTACATTTTATTAATACATCTTTTATATTATATTATATCAACAATTCATTTATTTCAGCAGTCATTTTGTACGTTCTGCGCATGTGCAGTAGGAAGTTGTCTCGGCTCCTCTGAGTGACAAATTTCGCTGTACTGTCAGTTTTCGGAGGGCTCTGGTTACAAATGGCGGCGGCGAATGGGCCTGCCTTTATCACCAACGAAAGTATTAAAAACAGCGAATGTATTATGGAAGTCAAAGCAAAAAATGGCAAAACCAACGGGATTTCTAAATCTCTTACAAATGGATACAAAAAGGTAACTATGTCAATAGCTTGAAATATGCATAAAGCTCTTTTGCTGACTTGGATGACAGTTCTCTAGTTACGTAGGTACTGTTGTCAACAATAAATTCCACGGTAAATTATAGCAAGTCGTGATTTTCTTCTTGGTAATACAAATAAACTATTAATTTTCAGAAGCACGGACTTTATCGATATACCTACCTACCCCAAAGTGATACTCATAGTACCTACTACCTAGGTACCTACTTGTTATCTTGCCAGGTTCCTAACCTCACTTTGCTAATGCATGCAAGAGGAAACCAAACCAATGATGAGAAATATTCTTTAAGTAAAATTGTTATTGAAAATTCATAAATCATCCTAAAGATTATTTTTGGAACAGGTTTATAAATAATGTATCAACTACTTTCCTTTCAGGTACTACCTAAATTTACAGACAAATATGCCATGAAGAATAATGAAAAACAGCCAGCGTCCAAAGAGTATTTTGAAGAAGTTCCTCTATTCACGGCCGTGATGTCCTTTATCGGCTTTTACTTCCTAATGTTCTTGGGCTACATCAATCAGGTGTTCTTCACACCAAAAGTTGCCAAAGAAAGATGCAGAGAGGTAGGTAATCCATTGAATAATAATCGTGAGTGAGTTCAATTTCCAGAAGTCTTAACTCAAATTGTTTTGGTACACTTGTTGTTTTAGGGCTATACTCCCCTGTATGAAAAGTTTGAAAGTTTTTATATGCGATATGTCTATCGTCGTGTAAGAGACTGCTGGAATCAGCCGATATGCAGTGTTCCTGGATCAGAAGTGATTCTCAAAGACAGAATAACCAAAGATTATGGCTGGTCATTTGAATACACGGGAACAGTAACTAAATGCATGAATCTTGGATCTTACAACTATTTGGGCTTTGCGGAAGCAACTGGGCCCTGCGCTGTAGCTTCAGTGGAAACTATCAAGGAACACGGTCTTGCAATGTGTAGCTCTACTCATGAGCTTGGTAAGTCCTACAAGTCTACTCTGCTATATATAATATCAGTTCTGATTCGGTACAGTGATAGGTACTGTTTTGACTTGTTAAAAGAAAATTGTCATTGGACAGATTTTCAGATGTAACATAACAAATTAGGTACCTACCTAGGTTATATTCTACTGCCTCAGTCATGTGATTTCCCCATATTTTCATCTGATAAGTTATGTCCTTATAGTTTATATGTAACTAGGTAGTTAGGTAGTACCTAGTAGGTAAGCTGTAAACCACATTCCTAGTCTTCTTTACAAGAATCAAATTCAATCTATTATACCTTTTGTACAATTTTATCTAGAAATAATTAATGTGTATGTTCATTCTACTTTTAAAGTTTAATGCAGTAGATTTAGGTAGGTAGATGCTTAAATTGTAGCCCTAAAATAATTGTTACTTAAGTCAGCGGTCGCCAACCGGTGGTCCGCGGACCACTGGTGGTCCGCGAGAAAATGTTGGTGGTCCGCAGAGAAAATTGGAAGTTTACTTTTAAGTTTCCATGCAATTTATTTAATTTAGAAAAATGGCACAACACAAATGTATTGAATTCGGACATGTTTCAATACGTAATAATGCCTTTACAAAGTATCTACCTACCAACTATACGTATTCACTAGCTCTATAATGAAAATAATATCAGTTTCCGAGTATTTTTCCAATACCTATAAGAGTTATTTTAAACGCTTTTTCTGGAAAAAAAAGTTGGCTGAAATAGCGTAGAAACGCGCCAAATGACTTCCTGAAAACCAAAAATTTCCGGGGCTAAGCGCCCCGGACCCGCTTGGTGCTGGGGGGCCCTCCCCCCAGACCCCCCATTGTCTCCCTCACCAATCGTATTTCCCGTCATACGTATTTTACGCGCCTGAGTGGTCCCCGAGATATAAAATTGTCATATAAGTGGTCCGCGAGGTCCAAAAGGTTGGCGACCGCTGACTTAAGTGACCAGCAGTCGATCTGTGGATTGGGATTTTCTTGAAAAACAGGTATTTTACGAACCCCTTAGTGAGCTCAACCCAAGAGAAGGTTCGGCATAACAATGGGGCATGGTGCGCACGCAGGTAAATTAGGGGACGGGAAAATAAAATGACCCTTTTCCAATCCACAGATCGACTGCTGGTCACTTTAGTAAAACATTTGTTATATGGATTTGATTTGTCTACTTATTTACTTGAGTGTAAGCCACCCTAAGGTTTCAAGAAATTAAAAATTTGAAAATACCAACAGCTTATATTCAAGTAAATACTTACCTAGGTACTGTATTATGCCATTTATGCTAATGTATTATCTCCTGTGCAGGAACTCATCCACTGATCACTGAACTAGAGGAGATGACAGCTCGCTTCCTCGGTGTGGAAGATGCCATCGTGTTTGGGATGGGATTTGCTACAAACTCACTCAATCTACCAGCTCTCGTATCCCCTGGTTGTCTTGTGCTCAGCGACGAGAAGAATCACGCTTCGCTTATTCTTGGACTCAGACTCTCTGGTGCATCCTGCAAAGTATTTCGACACAATAGTAAGCATAAAGAACAGGGTACCTATTTTACTTGATATTAAGAGTTAATAATACTCACAGAAATTTTCGATTCGGAAGTACAAAATTTCTAAAAATGCTTGAAATGCATTATCTATGGGTTGTATGGGACATTTGTGACATTTAATCATGTGTTGCATGTTGTATACTGCTGCGAAGTAGTACCTACCTAAGTTATTTAATGAAAATTTCAACAAAAAGACATAAAGAGGTGGCTCCTACTTTTTTAAAAATAGCTTGTCCGATTGTCTTCAAACATTTTCTATAGATTAAGGATAAATCTGTGTTACCATGATTTGAAAAATTTAAAAAATATCATTTTACCCCTGTTTCAGAGGGTCAAACTGGAGTAATTTAAGGGCCTTTTTGCACCCCTGCCGCGAAACAACAAAACAAAAAATCTAACATTTTCTACCATGGGGACACAGATTTACTCTTTATAATCTGTGAAATTTGAGGACAATCGGTCAAGTTGTTGAGAAAAGTAGGGGCCGGCCGTACAAGCTTTAAAAAACCATAAATTTCAATTCATGAATCTCTCTGCATTTTATTGCATTCCTTGGGCAAGACCATTCATTTCCAACTCTTTTTGTGTTGCTTGCATGTAGCCAAAATCTTAATCCACAGTGAATAAATGTTATATACCTATGTTACTGCTGATCTTTTACCCAGTTAAGCATACATACTAGTGATTTTATCAGGAGCTTATGTTGATAGAATATAAGAATTGAGAAAAGTTTGTTCAAATGATTACTAATTTTTTTAATATTTTAATATTTTTTACCTACTCGTGAAAACTCTTTAATTTACCTTTAAGTAAAACATTGACAATGTCACCAACTACAAAAAAATGCCTTTTACTCAAAGAGTCCAGCAAATGCCAGGCATTTCACATGTCGTCTCAGTCCTAGTTGGGAAAACTTGGGAGTGACTTGGTGGAAAAGAGAGCAGATTGAAAATTAGTTAATAATACCAAAATGAAGCCGTTAACAATTACTTTCAATTTTATGTGTTGTATTCACTTTCTTTTCTTATTAAACATTTAACTTATTTTGTTTTTATTCCAATTTTGTCCATTATTACAAAGTCATTCAAACTCAGTCACAATAAAATCCCATCAAGTTTATTTACTATTTGCCAAGTTCATTTGATAACTTAAACTCTAAGTAACCTAGGTCATTTGTACTATGTGCTATGAAACAAATGCTTTCCAGAGCCAGCCCATTTGGAAAAGATCTTGCGACAAGCGATAGTTGAAGGTCAGCCCCGCACACGTCGGCCATGGAGGAAAATCCTCATCGTCGTCGAGGGAGTCTTCAGCATGGAAGGATCTATTATTCATCTACCAGAGATAATTCGAATCAAGAAACAGTACAAGGTATAGGTAGATCAGTCCGTAAACACTAATAGGTAGAGCAGAACTTCATCTCACAAATACCTACCACATAACAGCAGTATCTTAGCTGATTATACTTCTAAACTGTCAACTTAAAAGAGTATTTCGGGTGAAAATATAATAATCTTGTCTGCTCTGCGTAATATTTCAAAATTTCAAATTGATGTATGGGAGATTAATTTAATGATGAATGTTAGAGGAAATGTGGGGAAAGTATGTGCCCTTGGACTATTTGCTTGGAGCCATTCATGCATGTACAATATTACTTTTCCACTGAAGAAAAAAGTATCTGCTCCATCATTGACTGAGACGGGAATCAAACCTGGGTCTCTTGTATGTATGTATGTTTTTTTTATACCTATATTGTTTATTGTCGAATGATAGAATTACATAATATGCAGTTATAATTGACAGTCAAAATATAACATATTTAACAAATAACACAAATTCAAAGCAAAACAACGTTCAACAAATATTAAATGTATACTTATGTGTATACTCATGCATGTGTTCAGCTCATTAACTGGGTTACAATATACTAGTTATGTGTAATTAGCTCTTACTAACTAAAAATACATCATTAAATTTTTTTTTTGTCTGGGACTTAACGTCGCACTGTTCTGCAGCGAGGCTAATGGCGACGGATGAATGATTATGATTAGAGATGGGCCGATTCCGATTCTCGCGATTCCACCGATTCAAGTGGAATCGGAAGAATCGCGATTCTCCGATTCCTGTCCATATTTTAGCGTTTCCGATTCTTTTTGAAAATCCCGCCCTTTTAGCTTGATATTTGAGGTTAAAAACATCGCCAAAGCACAATTCCTAGTATTACTACTTACTTTTCAACAAAATTAAAGATCTAACACATTAAAAATACATTTAAATGTTGTTTTCTTACCACTTTTTTGATTTTTTAATTACTTACCTGAGGGCAAAATACAAAGGGTGATAAATACAGTGAGGTTTGTAGGTATTTGGGAAGAATCGGAATCGGAATCGCAAGAATCGGAGCTAAGAATCGGTATTGGAATCGTGAAATTTCGGAATCGGCCCATCTCTAATTATGATGATGATTGGGAGATGATGGTGAAGAGTAGGTAAGGATGGAAGGTGGGGAAGGAGGCAGTCGTGGCCTATTAGTAGAGTACCTTCCCAGCATTTGCCTGTCGATTGAGGGAATACCACGAAATAAACCAAGTCAGGAAGGACGGCCGCGGGAATAATCACGTGATCAAGATGATGTACATCACGGTGCTAATCATGTTCAGGAACAAGATCAAGAGATTATCTTCATCGTCCAACCAGATTTAATTGTGTTCACACTGTTTTTTTATTGTGATTAAGAGCTAATCACAATCAAATTTTACAGTGTGAACAGGGTATTAGAGTCATCCCTTACTCTTCCCTGGAATGTTGATTTTACTAACAATCTGGACAATTCATCCGAAGCTAGTTGTCCTGATATTATTTTGAACAGGGCTATGTACTTGTCACATATTCTCCTGGCTTCTAATATGGGCCAGCTCAGCTCTTCTAACATCTCTGTAGGCCTATGTCTCCTCCCATAATTATAAGACTTCTCTGGCAGCCTTCCTTAACATACATTTTCATATAAATCTATTAGGTATTGATGGTGGGTGTCCCAGGATATGCAAGTATATTCCAGAATGGGTCTAACTATTGATTTGTATGTAATTTCTTTAACCTCAGTGCTACTACTTGAGTGCTGATTAGTGATTAGTGAATGTTTGTTGATTTTAATTTTGTTTTGCTCAGGCATACCTGTACTTGGACGAAGCGCACAGCATCGGAGCGATGGGGAAGCATGGCCGAGGGGTGATTGACTACTACAACTGCAATCCCCAGGATGTCGACGTTCTGATGGGAACGTTCACCAAGAGTTTTGCCTCGGCTGGAGGCTACTTAGCCGGCTCCAAGGTAGTAAATCTTGTACACACTAGGTACAACGGTTGAATTAAGTTTTGCTCCAAGATACTATAACTTTGTTTAATTGTGATGTCTTCCTGTTTTGGTTTTCAAGTTACTAGCCTTTTTTATTTTTGCTTTGTTCCTTGTTTGTCACCAGTTTTTGTAACAAAAATCATGCAAAACTGCTCTATCGGATAAGAGTGGAGACCAAACCTGTGGACAATTGATGTCATATTTTACATTTTTTTCATGGATTACTCGGCACATTTTTTAAATTAATTTTTATACGCTGCTTAGCGAGAAAATAAAATCGGTATTTTTTACTCCAACAAACAATTATTACCAAAGGAAGAATAAAAATGTAGTGAGTAGGTAGGTAGGTACGTATCAATAAAACCTAAGTTTGTTTTTCATTAAATTGTGATAAAAATTACAATTGCTTTCGTCAATACAACGAGCAGCAAAATCGATTGCATTTGTCTTGCACCACCTTAGTTATGTTCACCCAACAAATCATAAAACGGTATTTGAACGAAACAGATTAACTGCTGGTCAGGTTCCTTGACAATCATTCCTTGTTATTATCAAAGAAATCAGAGCTCAACTACTAGAGGTAGATGACGAGTTAGCATAGACTTCATCGGATGATTTTTTTTGTCTCAGGCTTAAGAGGCAAACGGAAGCGAACGGGAATCGCACGGTTCGTCAGAGCGGTTTTTTGAAATTGTGTCTTCCCACTTAATAATTTTAAAAAATCAGATAGTAACGACCCATTACAGCCTAATAGACTAAATAATGCCGCACACTGGAGTACTTGATGACCTCTGGTGCGACCTCAAAGTGTTAAATACGATTATTTTTTATTATTTTACTAAAAATATCCCATTTACTAAAAAATGGGTCGTAACTATCTGATTTTTTAAAATTATTTAGGGGGAAGACAAAATTTCAAAAAAACGCTTTGACGAACCGTGCGATTCCCGTTCGCTTCCGTTTGCCTCTTAACGTCGCACTGTTCTGCAGCAAGGCTAATGGCGACGGATAATCGGATGATGGCACCACAACTTGATCAGCCAATCCGCTTCTTTCAATTTATACCGTTTTATCATTTGTTGAGTGTACCTGTACTACAAAATATATCTAGAATTTAGATACCTAGGTAGTCTACTGTCCATTTTACTACATTCTGATCTTAAAAACTATTAATGATTAATGATATTTTCATAAATAATAATTTAAATATCGCGACCCTGCTTCCAACTATTGTCGGGTCAGGGGGTGGGATGATCCCGCCAATGTTCTAGAGCACGTGTGTTCCGACACTCCACACTTCTTCAATCTCTTCTTCCACTTCTTCAGCCTCCTCTCTTTCCACTAGTTCCCTCCATCTCTCTCTGTCTTCCCACTACTTCTCTGTTTTCATTATTCCCCAACACTCTCCTCTTTCTTCAGCGGCTGCCTCAATTCCGTTGATCCATTTAGTTCTAGGTCTTCCTGCCTTTCTCCTGCCACCCCTTGCTGCCCGCTCTGCCTCTCTATATGGTATCCTCTCTTCTCCCATCCTCTTCATGTATCCGTACCATCTTAGCCTCTCTTTTCCAAGTTTAAATATAAGAGAATCCACTCCTAGGTCCTTTCTAATCTTTGCACTCCTCACCTTGTCGATCTTCGTCACTCCTGCCCCACTTCTCATGTTCCGCTGCCTGCATTTTCATTTCTTTCTTCCCTCCCATTGGCCAAGTTACTGCTGCATATGTTAAGATTGGTACAAAGTACATAGGTCTTGTACAGTAATATCTTACACCTCTGTGGCACATCTTCATTCCATAGTAGCTTCCATACACTCTGGTAAAACTCTTCTGCTGCTCTCACCCTCCTCTCGATCGCCTTGTCCACCTTTCCATCCTTTGCCAATACACTGCCTAGATATTTTAACTCGTCTTTTTCTGTCAGTTCCTCTCCTCGCATCTGCATCCTGCACCGTGTCTTCTGTTGCCTTTCCATAACCATGGTTTCACTTTTTTCTCTACTGATTTCTAGTCCATATTTTGCTGTCACTTCCTCCCACCTGTTGAGTTTCTCTTGCAACTCTTCCTCAGTCTCTCCCCACACAAGAACATCGTCTGCATATTAGTGTACGGGTGTCCTCTTGGTCATCATAAAATAATGATATAATATAATGATACCCCCATGCAAAGAAAACTTTTTCGTAAACAATTTCAGTAAAAGCAACAACATTTGAATCCCTTTATTTATAAATGAATGTTAATCTAATACAATTCTCTTGGTTTTAGCGCACAATTTCATGGATTCGAGCTCAAAGTCAGGCAGCTTGTTACGCAAGCGCAATGTCTCCACCGATTGTGCAACAGATCATCACATCGATGCGCACGATCTCGGGCGAGGATGGCACGGGCGAGGGAGCCAAGCGCATCGCTCAGCTGGCACGCAACACACGCTACTTCCGACAGAGGTTGCGTCAGTTAGGAGTAGTCGTCTACGGCAACGAGGATTCACCTGTCGTTCCTATGCTTGTCTACATGTTTTCGAAGACAGGGTAAGGATAGCTTTTTAATAAATTGAAGGTTCCTTTAAAATTAAAGCTTTCTAATTAGTACTCGGTGTTTGCCAAGTCATATTAAGTCACTAATATAAATTATTTTATGAAGTGACGAGATTTTAAATAATTGTATAATTGCTTAAAATATACCTACTTGTGTTGAAGGGAAAGACGATGGTGGATGACAAAATTCATATTTTTCCTCTCCTGATCCATGTACTAGCAGTAGCTCCTAGAAATGCTTCCAAATTCAATAGTACACCCGCGGTTACATAAATTGCTTGCAAAATTCTAATTCCAAGGTACAGTGAGATTCAGAAGAAAGCGGTCGGAGTGCCCCTGTGCACACTGCCTGGCACAGGGGCACTACGACCACTTTCTTCTGAATCTCACTGGTCCTTATATACGCAGATTTTGAGCTTGTGAGATTGGAGGATTTGATTATAAGAACCAACCAATCACCTCATACACAATAGGTAATTATTTCTCCATTCAATAAATATTGACGGTTTTCGAGCTCCAACTTGGCAGTTTACCGTCAATTATTCTGACCGGGGGTGTAGGTACCTTCAAAAATACTGTACAACAAATAGTTTAGATTTTGTTATCAATTAAAGAGAAAAAAATCTTAGTCTTTTAGCCTTGTGACTTGCGAATTTACAATGTTAAAATATTTTTGTAAAGTATCAAGACTAAAATATATTTGATATTTTGAAGAATATCAGAAATTTCTAATTCTATTACAAACTTAATAGGTAATAAAAAATAAAAAATATATAAAAATATTTTTGTAAAAGTGAAAAAGATTGACGGACACTCTCCCGTGGACGTTCCCACATATAGTAAGCAGTAAATATTTTATAGGTGCAAGAAGTTTTAAATTTTAGTAGGTATCATCACTAATTATCAAGAATAGTAATAATAAAAAGGTTCCGATTCTTTGACTTGAATTCTGGTGAAATCTTCACCTTATATTCATACTTATCTGCATTTGTATTTCACAGAGCGGTGGTTCGAGCATTGACAGACAGAAACATTGCCACCGTCGGTGTCGGCTTTCCAGCAACTCCACTGATGGAGAGCCGCATTCGCTTCTGCCTCTCAGCAGCTCACACCAAGCAACAGCTCGACTATGTGAGTAGATATCTGATCTATTGGCCAATGATCTAGTATTAAGATGTGAGCACAACTAGAGATGCGACTCAAGGTGCGACTGGCTACACTTGAACTGTTCGACCGACAAAAAGTGTAAATGGTGTAGACACTTTCCACACTCGGCATAGGGCGAGTGTCGGCCAGTGTAATTCTGGTGTCACTAGTGTAGAGAAAACGAACAGACCTAAGGTTAACAGCATTTGGAAAATAGAAGATTTAGTGTTTTGCTAGGTACCATTAAAATATTTCATGAAGGCAGTATAGAACTTAGTAAACACTAAAACCTTGAATTTTAGGTAAAGTATAGGTAGCCAGTATATTGGACATGAGAATTGTTTGTGACACCGTTGGCAATGGAGTGGCTATTATTTCTAATGAATCTCAACTTGGCACAAGAAATAACATTATCGGGTGAAGCTAGGTAGGCCCACTTAAAAAAAATAGAATTCTGGTGATCACTTATACTGATGGCTGGTTATCTTATCATAAAACAGTTACCACAATACCTCATGAAATGTGTTTTTTTTATTGTAAAATATAAATGAGACCCCATGTTTTAATAGTAATTGACTTATTTTATTTGGTTAAGAATAATTAATAAACAATAACAAATAAGCTTCATATAGTACAAACATAATGTTCTGTTTATCTTCAAGCAAGTTTTGTTTTAATGCATAGAATCTGATTTTAAGAGAATGCTCGAAAAATGTTCGTTCTCAAGTCAAGAATATTTTCTACAATATTCTCCAAGAGAATATAATAATAAATATCTTTCACCCGTTTCCAACACAATGTCGGGTCGGGGGGTGGATTTCCACCGTCAATCTTGGGCCTTCTCTTCAGTGATGTCGGGTGGCCGGTCTTGACACATCACACTCTTCTTCTTCCTCATCCTCTTCGTCTTCTGGCTGATGCCTCTCCACCATGTCTCTCTCTGTCCTCCCACAATCTTCCTGCAGTCACTGTTCCCCACTACTCACCTCTTTCCTCTACATCCCACTTCACCTGGTCCTCCCACTTCGCTCTCGGTCTGCCCCTTCACTCTCTCACTCTTTCACATTCCCTCTTCGGTATATTTTACATCACTGAGCACAATGTGAAAATATGTCTCCATTGTGAACAGTGAGCAATTAGTAATATTATGGAAG
Organism: Leuctra nigra; assembly: GCA_934045905.1. NCBI lineage: Eukaryota > Metazoa > Arthropoda > Insecta > Plecoptera > Leuctridae > Leuctra > Leuctra nigra. The sequence continues at coordinate 9,341,266 of OW203763.1, read as the reverse complement.
TCGAGAATTAGCCTGTTCTCTCATAAAAGATCCACAAGCTCATGCTCGGGAGGATAGACTGGCCTTAGGAGGGTGTGGCGGCAATTCTTGGTTAAAAGCCCGGGAATGATGATGGTCAAGTTGTCACTTTGTAATTTATAGTTTTTGTCCTTCAAAATAAAATCTCAATTTCTGTTTATGTATGGTCCATTTGTAGATCTACGAGGGGGTACCCAAAAGTAACCGGAATTTGAACGTGGCGCTCAAAATATAAAAAGTAGAGAGTTTAGCTTCAGGGTATCCCGAGCCTATGGTGTTGTGAGTCAAATTGCCAAATTTCAGACATCTATGTTGATCGAGACGTTTTTATGCCATTTTTGGTACACGTCTCAACTCGAACTCGGCGATTTTTGTTTAAATGGGGGAATAAATCTTCGTAAGTTTTTTCATGTATTTTTTTCATACCAATAAGTCAAATGATGTCACAGGGAGCGAGGCTCAATGATTAGGGTTGATGCTGAACAACCGCCATATTGATTTAGGCCTAAAACTGCAGGAGACGTATAAGCCGTGTGGGCTACAGCATTATCACGGTGAAGCGAACAATCACTGCTTTTCCACATTTCCGGCCAAATTCTACGCACATTATATGCAATCTTCTTAAAACGTCAATATGGTAACTGTAATTACACAGTCTGTCAAGCAGGAACAAATTATTATTCTTAGTGCAAAATCCCGGTCTTCATCCCAAAAATCACAACCGAAATCATCATTGGCTGGTTAAAGTTCAGCAAAGTCAAGCTTGGTCTTCAAAGGACATACCTCCATTTTGAAAACGGGAAAAACACACTCGACTTACATTTTACTTTCAGCAAGTGCCTTAAAAATAGTATCTAAAGCTTTAACACAGAATCAGCAGCAGTTTTCCCTATCAGAAATCAAAACGTTTCCTTTCATTATTTTTATGTATCATGGAAAATCGCCGAGCTTTAGTTTAGACGTGTACCAAAAATGGCATAAAAAACGTATCGGTCAACATAGAGGGCTGAAACTTGGCTGTTTGGCTCACAACACCATAGACTTGGGATGCCCTGAAGCAAAAAACGGTATTTTTTATATTTTGAGCGCCCCGTTCAAATTCCGGTTACTTTTGGGTAGGTACCCCCTCGTACATGTTAACAGCAATAATTATTGCCTTTCCAAAATGTTCTTAAGAATGGTCTTCATCATTTTTTACTTTATTTATACACCTTATCGAGCACAATTGTGAAAACTTCTTCAGGAATCATAGTAAAATAAAAATAAGTACTCAGGATGACCCATCAAAAGTGCAAATAGAACAGTATTTTTAAACATTTAAAAAAATAATATTGCCCTAGAAGAAATTGAAACTAAAATGTAACAATAACTACTACAAGTTCTTCACCCTGCTTGTCCCAGTTTTGTCTCTTCTGGTAGGCCTGTGTGGACTCCTGGTGTCTGGAGGTGGATGAACATCCAGCCGGACGGAATCAACGAGCTGATGGTTACTAGCTCTCGCTCGGTAGATGTTCATCCATCAGACACCTTGACCTGAATCAAGACAGAACTGCTTGGAGAGACACGGGGGCAATGGCAAGAAGTAGGGCAAAGAACTCATAGCAGTAGTTTTTGTTTGATTATAATTTAATATTTATATACCTTGCTTAGGTTCTTAGAGGGCAGTTTTATTGTTTTAATATTCTTTTGATCTAATTACACTTCCGATCTGTCAAATTAGTTTTGTATGTATTTTCTGTGCATCTGAGGAAGGAATCAATCACACTAGCGGCTTAGGTGTTGCCTGTCCCTTCGTTGTCAAATGAATATTGCATGGTTGGAGTATTGTTTCTGTTTCATAACTTGAGTGTTCCTCTGTACGCGATCAGTCTAATAGATCAATTAAATTGTTTTTGTATTACAATTGCTTCCAGGTGTGTATAGATTATTATTACAATGGCACTTGCAATGTTGCAGGCTTTGACAGTGATTGAAGAAATTTCCGTAACGTTGGGTCTGAAATATTCCAAAATGCCTATTGACAAAAGTGTGATCCCGTACGAGTGTGAAGAAGATATTGATTAATCGGCTACCTCATCCAGTTTATGACGCTTTTCCTTATTCAATTCATGCGAAACGAAGAGAAAAGAACCGCCTTATAGATGCTAATAATGTTGGTTGGAAATTCTGTAGAATGCCTGGTCTCTTGCAAGTGACCAATTATTTTCTCTCGTGATAAATTCTTGTTTTAAAGCATTTCTACACGCCTTAGAGAAAACAGTGATTAATGGCGTTTGGAACATTTGTGGTTCCTATTTGCACATCGTTGACTGTGATACACATATCAAAAGTGTCATGCTAGTATTTGTAAAATATCGGATTTGGTTTCTACTTTCTACACATATTTGCCAAATTTTTATGTTAATTCATTTCCAAGGCAATTGTTAATTTAAACAACTTGATATTGTAAATATTTTGATAAATTTTTGTGAAAAATCAAGCTTACTTTGCGTGGTAGGTATATATTGCCAAATATTAATGCCATTCATTCCAGCCATCACATGTTGTAACATGTCCTCCTACTCTTAAAATTGATGCAAAGTAAGCTGGTTTGTTTGCTTTTTTGCTGTTGTATTGAATGATGGCAGTGTCAATTATTTCATTGTATTGTCATTTTGTCTTCTCTACCACTTTTATCTTTTACTTATTTACAATGGTATACCTTTTGATTGTTTATATTTAGGTGATTATTTTTTTAATTGTATACTTTTCCAATTGTTCACTGAGGGATATAGCTTTTGCTCAGGAAGGAGTAATATTTTATATAATATTTTGTCTCCTAGTAATTAAATCAAATTGTTGACATATGTCATATACAATTAACTAATGGTGATAGTAGTTTTCGCGTTATAGGTCCCATTACGCAACTGCATTACAATATCTTATTCTTAAAATCTATTTAAAAAATCGAGCTTTTACAGTAGCAAATACGCTCCCCATATGTCCAATCTTGCCATTTCGAAGTTGTGGGGAGAGTAGAAAATCTCCAAGCACTTCTGACAGCTCAGCATTATTTGATGGTGTTAGATACCTTAGGTGTTGCACTTGAGTATTAATATTATTTTAATCATTTACCATTATTTCGTTATAGACGTATTATTATTATTAATAATATATTAGACTGATGGACTTGCCATTGAAGACCACTCTGCATATCTAGCATATCTTGTTGTAAATCTCTCTCCAATATTTCCAAACAGCAATTTACCAAATTTTAGTAATAATTTAGTCTAGATCATAATAAGTGAATCAGGAAGAGAAGAATCATTCATGAAAATAAAATTTTTCCTTACCTTTTTAGTACAATCAAAGTACAATTGAATTGAGTTTTTACTGTTTAACTTACACTCTAAGTAGTAACATGTAATTAATTATTTTGTTACACTCATTTATATTACCTATAGTTAATTAAGAAGCTCAAACATTATAGATGGTATGACTGAATTACAGTCAATCGCCTACTTCACAATTCAAGTTAATAATATTAATACCAATTAATGTTAATGTAAAAGTGTTACGGTTGACGCCAAATATAGAGAAATGCCCATTAGTGAGATATGATTTATCGATTTATATTGAGTTTTGAAACAAATATTAGTGAAAGGAGTGGAATAATAGTACTGTACCATCTCTCTTATAGCTTAGAAGCAGATTTCAATTGTAAACAAAAATGCTTATCTAGAGTACTGAACTGAGACTATTCCAATTCGTCCCTCCCTTCTTGCAACTCAGTGCTTAAATAAACTTGACTATGCAAGAAGTAATATACAAATAAGGTAGGGATAACTATTAAGTTTATATATAAAAATATTTACACTACACATTTGTTAATCTAAAGTACGCTCAACTCAAATATGTAATTATGAACGCCATTTTGATTTGTGGCAAATTAAAGGCACAACAATTTGAATGTGACTGAATTGTATTCTATGTATTTCATATTCTATTTGAAGAGCTTGTAGTTCGTATAAAGGAAGGTATTACGTCTGAGCCAAATGTAAGAATATTATGTACCAAGTTTGTTCTTATACTTAAATCTATTTATAATGTTATTCTTATGCTTAAGCAATCGCGATATCCAAATAATTTGGATACACTTTCAATTGTAATTGTAATGCAAAAAGCTGACCAAAGTTGTGTTATTTTCCACTTAATATTTTATTTGTGAATGACCTTACAATGTAACACTTCAATTCAATTGTAATAAAGACGATTGTTGGTTTGATTATTTCGAATTCTTTTTGTACGTTACCTACTTGTCTCCTTTCAAGATGACAATGAAATTATTCAACACTGAATCAAGCGGGTTAACTAAGTCAAACTGGTTCATTGAAATCAATCAAAGAAGACGTACTGCGATTTGGCATTGATCGTAAATGAAGCAAGCTCCAGAAAAGTTAATTGAACGTACGCGTAATACGTTTAATATTAAATCGCAATTGATGTTTTCCTTCTAGAAAATATTGGTTGGTATTTATAATTATTATTACTTATAATATGAGCTTTGCTAATATTTAGATGAGTCATTTTCAATTATTTTATTTTACGAGGCAATTGCAACGAAAATAATATAAAGCAATCTGCGTCCACACAGCTCTGTGCTGACCTTGTCTGTGGAGAAAAAAAATAAGCCGCGGCAATTGCATATAAAATTCTGAAAAATACACAAAATTGCATTGCATATTTTACAGCTTTATGTCAGTGTTGAACTTGATTGTGTATGCACATGCAATAATTATTGCCTTCTGTTGCAAAATGTAGCTTTTAGTTGATATAAGTTAAATTTCCTTCGCCCAAAGCGAATTCCATTGGATCGTTTCAAATAGTCATCAAAACACTACACTGAGTCTCTGTACCAACATGAAAGATCAGTTGTGAGCGCCCACGTAGATCTATCTCCACAGCACGCACTCTACTGGACTTTCAGTAGGTACCACAAAGTGTAAGCCATGAGCAAGTTCACCAAGTCCGCAACAGCTACATGATTCCATACATCAGTATCTTTAATAGGTACTCTATTACCATGATAAGAAACGCAATTTGTATTTGTTGTGCAATTATACAGAGATTATCGGTCAAAGTTATACTCACTTGCTACGAATCCAGCCGCCCTAGTATTATTGGCAAGGATTAGGAAATTGGACATGAAGTGAACCACGACGTTACAGACGGTTTTAATCATGCAATAAAAACAACTGCATAAAAACCGTAAGAACAAAATGTCTTATCAATGTTTGAATACATACTCAAAATAATGTATCTTGTACTTACTTATTTTTCGAAGCTCTGGCGATTTAGAAAACATGGGAATGCATGGGTATGAAAAGTTTTTCAATGCTCAGTTTATTGGAACTAAATTGCCATAGCAACAAGCAGTGGCGGCTATTTGGCTTTACAACAGGTGTTCAATTACATAGAAGGACGTAGAAGAAAGTACTCTAAGATGAGAGCCCCCAGCAGATGCGGGGCCGGGGCGCATAACCCCGGATTTTTTTGTATCTTTAGTTTGAAATTGATGCATTTTTACGTCTTTTGGAGAGCAAAATGATTAGACAAAATATTTAACTTCCTACTTCCTGGATTAGGGAGCACTTTTAAATAATTTTCTTGGATGATCAGGTGTGCAATTGTCACACCTTGCACACTGTAATAGCCGCCACTGGCAACAAGCAACAACCAATGATATTCCTTAAATGATCATTTAAACTTAACTAAAACTGGCACTAAGTATCTGTTAACTAACCTACTGGTTTAGCAAAACATCGGAAAACTGGGTTACAATATGGTGTACGACATTCCCGGCAAAATAATCTGCACCACTGATGATCTGCATCAAAGATCAATTACATCCACTCAACAAAAGAAAAAGTGATTCTAGATTGAAGCGCAATAGCTGAAAAGTTTTGATCATAACACCAGAATTAAATAGTATTATGTTAACTTTAAGCCGGGTCCACATAGACCGTTTTTGCGTTTGCCGTTCTTTCTATTAACCAATCACGTGTCCCGTGCGCGGTTTCTGGACTTGTGATTGGTCGGTAAGAAAAAACGGAAATCGCAAAAACGGTCTATGTGGACTCGGCTATAGTCACCTAAAGTCCGAGCTCTGATTTCATTGATAATAACAATGATTTATCGTCAGGAACCGTAACCAGCAGTCATTCAGATTCATTTTTTCTTTTTCCGAGTGTACCTGAAACTGATTAAGAAAAATTAAAAAAACAAATACAAAATAAAATATTGATAGGACGTAGTGTATTTGATCTATGGTGGATAGATACTCCGAGACACAAGATAAAATAAAATATCAATGTCTATGGCATCATTGTATTTTGTATTGATTCTCAGTCAGTGCTTGTTATTTATCTAGTCATCCTGACGAGACCACACAGAAATATGAACATTATTTTTGTTTGTCTTATATTTGCTAGTATGACCTAGATACATACCCATTAGCAATTTTACTGTTTTATCTTTTGACCAGACTAGGTTGTCTATAGTAAACGAATAACACAGCGATTAACACATTTTTCTTATGAAGTGCAGATACGATATGACGTTTAATGCAGGGATTTTAATGTGGCATTTTTATTTTTGGGTTGTGATGGTTTGAGTACTTATGACTATCATACATTTAATTTAATTTTGTTTTATATAGCTTTAAACAGTAACAAATAAATTGGTTCCAATTTTGCTCTATTTTGTTTGTTTTTTGTTGACATTTTTGTAGTATGGTGGTGAATACCTACTAATGAAGAATGAAAACTCGATTTATGAAAGATATGTTATTAAAAATAAAATTCTAAAGCAATATTACCCTTTTGTCGAGACAAATATAACAAAATAACTATGTGTTTTTTGGGGACAAAAATAAATTGGGATGGAATTAGACTGGTAGGAGTTCCTTTCTCAAGTTGAAACTGCATTTTGTAAATTATTTCAACTTACCATTAGTGGGAACGTTAATACAATACGTTTCAGTTTGACTGCATGATACAAATTGAAAAAAAAACTTAACAAATCTGTGATCTGAACTCAACTGTTTCACCCTCTTAGAAGGTTCCCGTTTTTATGATCCATCCATTGACCTTTTAGTTTCGATAACAAATTTCTTTCGATGAAAAATATCGGGAATCGTCTTCCATGCCTGTAGAAACGTCATCGCAACTTGTTGGGATCAGGGTTTATACAATCATGAGGCTGTCACGTGATCTGTAAGTTAATAACTTCTTACTTTCGTCATTCAACTGAGACACAAACACGTCATTAAGACACTTGAATAATAAAAATAACAGAAACTTACTTAGTATTATGTTTACTTCAAATAGAATCCACGTAATCAGAAAATAATGTCTTCGTGTATTGTTTTGAAATTGTAGGTAAACGCTATGTGTTGATAGCGAGCACCGGTACACGTGCAACATCTCGAAACAAAATTCCTCCGATGATGACACAAATTTAAATCATATTTTGATCAAGTATTTTCTATATCTATAGATCAATAATTTCAACTATTTTAATATTAGCTAAAAATGTCAATAACGTGTTAAGTTCTTTACCGACTCGCTAAAAATTTTGTAAGAGAAAATATGATACGATATTGGTCTTGATGACCTTGAAAATTTTCACATAATATGGTTCACTGTCACTTTCAGTCAATCAGACGAATTTGCTTTTTACTTTTAAACCAATTAGAGGATTTTGTTCAAAAATTATAAAACAAACCATGGAAGTGGTCCTCACATAATATTATAAAATTTCAACTCGATCAGAGAAACGGTGTGATCTGTGTTTTATACCAACAATCTGAAAAAACAAAAACAAATAGAGACGCTCGCTCTACACTGCGAAATATGTATAGCCATAGACATTATTAAACTATTTTAAATAACATATAAAAATGTATCTTGGAATCTTAAAAAATAAACAATGCCATTGGCGAATAGAGATCACGGCTAAGGACGCATTTAAAGTGTCTCAATGATCAATTCTAATTAATTTGTGAACTTTGTTTTTCTTCTTCCTCTTTTCTTTTGAATGTCATACACTGATTGAATTAATTGTTTTGTTACAAGTGCACTCGTTCCACCCACACTTGCTTGGGATGAAATTGGAATGCAATTTCTTCAGTCGACTGTTTGACCTTCCTAGTAAGGAAGTGCAGCGAACAAAGTGCAAAGTATTGTATCAATAATTGAAAAATAGACAATTTAGAGAAGAAAAAATATTGCTGTATTATATCCATATCTAATGATCATTTAATACTCTTTTAAATCAACTGTTAAAAGTCCGTCTTGGATGTTATATAACAACATGCATTTGTGTTTGTTTTGCCATTTTGATCTTACTCAATAATCAAATCAACAGCAAATGGTTTTCAAAATCTTCATTGTTTTCTGGAGAAGCATGGTAAAGACAAGACCATTTATACTTAATAGTAACACGTTATTTTCATTTTCAAAGTAGCGATTAAGAAGTGACCTCTTACCAATGTTATCGACTCCGGGTCAATATAGAAAGATCTTCGTCTTTTATTTCTTGGGTGTTGCTTGTTTTGGACTTTAGACCAATAAGGAACCAATAAGGGAAGTTAAATGTGGTTTGAAGGTTGATCTGTTCACTCATTAATGAGCGAGAGGAAGATAAAGACGTGCATATATCCAGTAGCATTCCGAGGTATGATTTAGGACACAGCGTTCCTCGCAAATTGTTTCATCTTTCGATTATTTGTTAAACTTAAAATTGTTTTACCAAGTCGAAAATGACTGATCCGGTAGCGGTTTCAAAAGCGGGTAGCATGATAGTGGTTTCAAATCGTTTACCGTTCGTGTTACGCCGCAGAGAAGATGGCAAACTGGAGAGAATTGCAAGGTAAGTTGGACAAAATATAATCAGAGCATAAATTGTAAACAATGAGGCTTCTAATAAAAAGATTTATTGTGGACGGCGGTCGACCAAACTACTTAATTAAAAATGAAGATTTTGAAGTCATAGCCAATCAACTCAATCGTACCGTTCAGATGTCATTGATACAAGACACATAGACAGACATATGAACGAATTTAATTATCATTTCATTATTTATTTTCTTCTATATATCTGTCTGTCAATCTCTACAAATTTCATTTACGATTTCGCAATTTTTAAATAACAAAGCATTCACTTCCTTCTTTAATCTTTACCTATAGCTTAACATTAAAGTAAAAAAATAATTGTGCAACTGTGATATAACTTGATAGTACAATCGGTGTACGAGATTTTTACGTGTGTTATAAAAATAAGTCGAATAATAATTGCATCTTCTCAACAGCTGTAGCTTTCCGTATTGTTTCATTAACTTTTATGTGTCGTTATCTTGATACTGCTAATTATATTGCTAATTACAACTAAACACATTCCAGTGCCGGAGGTTTGGTGACTGCAGTTGCTCCAGTTGTTATCAAAGGGCAGGGTTTGTGGGTCGGTTGGCCTGGGATACATCTAGATGATCCCAATGAAGAAATCCCAGAATCGGATCCCAATGACAAAACACCAACTACAGGACTCTTGTCACGAAAGGCAAGAGATGCGATTGTTATAATTAAATATTGAGAAAGGACGTAGTTTATTTTCAAGTCTGAATTGTAATGGTTAACAAAAATAATAGTCAAACGCTATTCTACTATTTACTTACATAAAGTACCTAATATATTATTTCAGTTAGGTTATAAACCATTCTCGTTTATTCCCATGTTGATTTCACTTTACGTGTTAAATCATATTTATAAATTATAAAGTCATTCAATTCAACCATAATTTCACATGGTAAATAACAAGTCATTGCGTTTACAAAAGATAATTATCGAATTTGTTCGTAAATTAGAAAACATTCCAAAATTATTCAAATGCATTTAAATGAATTGGATTGTGGACACAGGTTGTTGCTGTTCATTGTGATCCAGCTACTTTTGACCGCTATTACAATGGTTGCTGTAATCGAACCTTCTGGCCACTCTTCCATTCAATGCCGGACAGAGCCGTCTTCTCCGCCGAAAACTGGAGGGTAGGTTAATTGTTTCTAAATATAGTTTTAAACATCATTTTCCACAAGACATCTTGATTTCATAAATGTCTCATCATTTTAAAATCATTATGTTATCGTTAATTTCCATTCTCATTATAATCTGCCTAGACATGAGTATGGCATTTCATAATGGCACTGTTGTCGACAATAAAATAATGTCTTTGGATTCGAACATCCAAAACGTCAAGGGATAAAAACTAACTATTTATTTATTTATTTATTTACCTATTATTAATGGATACACAGCTTAGGAAACAACGTGTTTCCGTTGGCCGGGTTTCAACTCAAAATTGTTTATACGATCAAAAATTCTTCATAGGTATCTAAAATTAGAATTATGCACCTACACTAATGTCACAACTAAAATTGATCGCTTAATAAATCTGATTGACTGATTAGATCGCACCATCAAAATAAGTCAGTCCAAGCGATCTCCTCATCTCACTCTATAGATAGTAGATGCAGACCTCTCATTTCAATGATAATAAATAACAAGCATTGATTGTTATGGAATATGACCACAGCATTCACTCAAATTTGTTCACCTATCACTTTTTATTTGGCCAAGTGTACCTACTCCAAATTGATTTACTTTGTTAATTTCTCTTTCAACCAGGCTTACGTGAAAGTGAACCAAGAGTTTGCTGACAAAACCATCAACGCCTTGCAGAATCTTATTAAAGAAAAAAAGGACGCATCAACCCCTCTGATTTGGATTCATGATTATCATCTTATGTTAGCTGCAAATTGGATTCGACAGGTAATCATTAAATAATCATTCCCGTTTAATATATTGCAATATTATATTACAATATAAAATATTGAAATATTGTTTTTCATCCAGGCCGCCGAAGATTTGGATCTGAGATGTAAAATGGGATTCTTCTTGCACATTCCATTCCCACCCTGGGATATCTTCCGTTTGTTCCCATGGTCAGATGAAATTCTTCAGGGAATGCTTGGTGAGGAAATACTTCAAGTTCCTTTTTGATAGAAACGGTATTTGCAAGTGATGACAGTGTTTATGAATGCAATATCAATCGGTAAACTCATGGTCATCGAATGACAACATCAAGAGCAATCATGTGGATAATTAGACATTCGTTATAATTTACATTGTCGAAATGTTAACTATTTACTGATTCCTCAAGAGGGGATTTTGAATGATGAAGTCGCTGAATGATGGAATTTAGATAATGTTGATTACATTTTTAATTGTACTTATTACTGAATGCATGATCTTTATTTTCCGTAACATCCTCTCTTCGTAAGTCGAAGCATGGTCGAAAGGTAACTAAACTCTGACATGTGCGGAATGCGTCTTTCAGGATGTGACATGGTTGGATTTCATATCAGCGATTACTGCCTGAACTTCGTTGATTGTTGTCAACGCAGATTGGGTTGTCGCGTTGACCGTAACAATCTGCTGGTGGAACATGGAGGTCGCACTGTACGAGTCCGCTCGCTGCCAATCGGCATACCGTACGAAAGATTCGTTCAACTTGCCGAAATTGCACCGAAGGTAGAAACTTGCGAATTATCAAAGTTTGAACAGCATTGCGTTTGAGACTATGAGATGAACGAAAATATTTCGAAATTTGTTTTTTTTCTTATAGGTGATGATGGGTGGACAAAAGATCGTTTTGGGAGTCGATCGACTGGACTACACCAAAGGACTTGTCCATCGTCTAAAAGCCTTTGAACTTCTTCTGGAAAAACATCCAGAACACAAGGGAAAGGTAACTTATCAAAATCATTTATAAAATAATTATGTTTAATCAAGAATAGTATGATTCATGTTTCCTTCAGTTAGCCCAAACTATCATATTGACAAAATAAGTACCTATGATTTTAGTGATAAGACAAAATTATTTAAATCGACATAAAATAACACGTAAATTTTTCATCGATCTTGCTTCGATGTTTGTAGTAGTCTGTTCACAAATGATCACACTTCACGGATTATCTCTTATCTAGGTGACTCTTCTTCAAATCTCCGTACCCTCTCGCACCGATGTACGCGAATACCAAGAACTCAAAGAGGAGATGGACCAATTGGTTGGTAGAATCAACGGACGCTTCACAACTTATAACTGGTCACCAATACGATACATCTATGGATGTGTCAGCCAAGATGAACTTGCAGCTTTTTATAGAGATGCTGCAGTAGCCCTGGTCACGCCACTAAGAGATGGTAATATCTCAACCAAATTAGAGTAACAATTGATTTTTATAGGTATTTAATGACGAAGCCCATCGTTCAGAAAGATTTATTATTGTTATGGCGACAAGATTGAAAGTGGTATCAGCTGTCACACCGCACATTTGAATGAAGATTACTAGGAAATGAGAGAATTTAATGTAAAAGAAAGGAGATGTTTCAATTTTATTGTCACGATACCTACGTCAGAATCGACGCGTGTGAGTGATAAGCAATTAGATATCACCTTCCTTTCACTGTGTCTCAAGAAAAAACAATGATTTATAATTAATATTAATAATTATCAACGCAATTTTTGGGAAAGATCACACACATTTGACACCAAATTAGTTATAGTGTCGTCCTTTATATGTTATCCTCACTGAAATATCTATTGAAATTCTTGAAGTTTACACCTTCCCCTCATATTTACACTTAATTTTATAATGTTTAGGCACCCATTTTTACACTTTCGTCACTCATAGAGGGCTGAGGGATATTTAGTTCACGGGTCCGCAGTACGATCATTGAGGAGCTACATTTCAAAATGCAACTTGTCCAATCTACGTTAGATTTTCTGTTAGTCGTGTAAAAACATGAACAGCAAAATGTTTACGCAGCCTGGATACTCAAACTTGTAAAAATCACATTAAACCAAAATGTAATTAATTATGTAAACACAGGATTTCGAATCTCTTCCATGCTAATGAATGTCAATAGAAAATCGCGTTTATCTATTTTCAATGGTTTTGGACAAGTTGCATTTAGAAATGTAGCTCCGCAATAATTGTCAATTAAGTTTTGTTATATTTAGAAGTAATGACTAACAAGAATGTCAATATTAACATTATATGAACTTGTTTTGCTTCTAGGAATGAATCTTGTGGCTAAAGAGTTTGTGGCATGTCAAATCAACACCCCTCCTGGAGTTTTGATTGTCTCTCCATTTGCTGGTGCAGGAGAAATGATGCACGAAGCACTTATTTGCAATCCGTACGAGATCGGGGAGGCTGCGGAGGTGATCCACAGGTAAGGAGCTTGTCACTTGTTTTAAGGAACTCTGGAGAAAACCATTTATTTTATAAAACTTATGAATTCCTTTTTATGATTAATTTCTCTTCAAAGGCTGTAAACCTTAACTTATGAGACGATTTGAGATAATTGTTAAAAATCAAAATTTATTGCACGGTTGTTCAGTACAATTTTGTAATTTTCATTATTGCGAATTTCATTATTTTTCATTATTTTTTCATTATAATAATTTTCAATATTATTTCATGCTCGACCGAATGAAATGTTGGTCCATGTCGTGATCACTGTCGTGATGTTTTCTCAGAGCCCTGACAATGCCTGAAGACGAGCGCACACTCCGCATGAACTATCTGCGCCGTCGAGAGAAGATCCACGACGTCAACTACTGGATGAAGTCGTTCCTGAAGGCGATGGGATCTCTCATCGAGGAGGACGGAGAAGATGTGCTGCCCACAACGATGCAACCAGTTACAATGGACGACTTTGATGACTATTTGTCCAAGTAGGTTACTTGATTGATTGATAGTGTTTGGATGTGATAATGCCAACCTGGCGGAGGCCACTGTCCAGGATACGATTTAGTGCTCTTCTACATTAGGTGACGGGTGGCACAAAAAAAACTCAGTTTGAGTGGTCACTACATCGAAACTATAAAGGTAAAGTTCTGAAATTTTTAACAATTCTAGAAATCATACCACAATTTAGTATGTGCATGTTTCAAACATTTTTGTTGAATAGGAAAAAAGTAAGAAATTATTGAAGTTACAGTTGAAAAAGCAGAATAAACCAGATTGACTTGTTTAGGGATTTAAAATTTTAGGGATTTAAAATCCCTAAACATAGGGATCTTTTGCAATATCATAGTTTACAAAATGAAATTGCTTTGTACCATGATTATGATCCTATGCATAGCACAAATAAGCGTAGGTTATAATTTAAAATAAATAAAGCAAATTTATCTTTGGAATACGGAATTTAGATATTTATTGAATTCTCCATACATTTGATGTTGTTTCTCAGGTATATTGGTTTTGGTACAACACACAAATTGGCACTCCTACTGGACTATGATGGCACTCTGGCACCAATAGCTCCTCATCCAGACTTGGCAATTCTTCCACCAGAAACAAAGAAAGTTCTTGAACGTTTGTCAAACATGTCTGATGTTTACATTGCAATCATCTCAGGAAGAAATGTGGACAACGTCAAAGGAATGGTAGGTTTGAGAAACGTACCTATACTATACTCAGACCAAAGGACAATTACTAATTAGTTCAAGACCAACTCACTTTAAATAATTTACAGTTCGAAGATAATTCATTTAAAACTCAAAAGCGTTGCTTTTTTATTAAGTTGGACTTACAAATACACATAGACAGACATCTCCATTCATGTCTTAATCTGTGGTTCACCTATTAGGTTGGAATTGAGGGAATCACCTACGCGGGCAACCATGGCCTAGAGATCTTACATCCGGATGGGAGCAAGTTTGTTCATCCAATGCCAATCGAATTCGAAGACAAAGTGACAGATCTGCTGAAAGCACTTCAAGAATCGGTAAGCCAAAATCCAAATAAAGATCAGCAAGCTATGATCTTATACATACATTGATCTTACCAATCAAAAGTATTATTTTAATTACAGATACAATAACAACATATTTTTAAAAATTGTGGCCAGTCGGTTGAGGAGAAGGCCCTAAATTTTAGAGGTGTTGACTGTTTTTAGTAGGTGCATCCATCGGATACAATTTATTTAAAATTGTAAACAGGATTAGATGAAATAAAAATCAATTACAAATGTAAATGACTTGATCAATCAGAGCTCTGTAGGTACACAATGCTTGATTGAGCGAGCGACTCCTTTTGACTCTTTTGACACGGACCTCTGTTTTTTTTGTTTTTTTTTGCTGCTAAATGGAGCAATATAAATCGCACCGTTTCACCGATCGATCTGAAATTTTGCACACATGTAGAGACAACCTTCTATTGCTGACCCCAATTTTTGTTGAACTCTATCAATTGGTTAAAATTTAAATAAATATCTCCTGATAGGTTGAAAAGTGAAAATGGCCTTCGATAAATCTCATCAAACTCATATTTTGCATGATCATTCAGACCAACATTGTCTCTTATTTTACAAATTTTCATCCTAATCGGTCAAGAATGTATGCACTTATTGACATTTTTAATAGCTATCAGAAATGAAACATTGAAAATGAATGTTTTTCCACTGCAACTGAATCTGATTTGATTTAGGTACAAGTGTGTTTAGATGCTATTTTCAATTTTCAGTGAAAATCAGATACTTTTATGTTGAATAAGTGGATCATATTTTAATAATTCAATATGGAACGTATTTCCAAACAAATCATTTTGAGTAGTATTCGCAAAACTAAGAACCTTGATTGACTTTTCGTAAATTCGTATAGTTCTGATGGCCGTGCTTCCTGTGTTTCATAGAGTGGCGTTTGTTCTCTTCTTGTGATCACACCTCATTTCAAATCTCTCCAACATTTTGCTTATTTTCGTTGAAAAAGTTTGACAATTTGGTGTTCTTTGTGAAGGTTTTAGTCAAGTTCCCAGCTGTCATAGCAAGTGAACATTATTTATCGAGAGTTTTTGTCCGAACATTGAAATTTCATAATAGTAGTCTTCTTCTACCAATACTTGTGGAAACGTTGGATTCATTCCGTTTCTGAGCTTCTGTCTAGCCTGACATTTCCTTTAAGAACTGTTTATCGTTGTATCTAAGTTTAGTAATGTTAAAACGTTTATTAAGTTTTCTATGTGTTAACGCATCTTCGGTTCTATGTTTGCGCACGTGTCCGGTGCTCGCTCATCAACGCGTTACACGGAGCGTTTTCCTAGTTAGTTAATAATATGTTGGATGTTAATTTCCTTTTTTTGTAAAATAAAATAACACAATTATTTGCTATTCATCATTTCGACAGAATCAACTTACTTTGACGTCCTAGTAAATACAATAATTTGTGGAACAATTCATTTTTAAATTTATGATCAATATCATAAAGCCACTATGAAAATGTGTAAATTTCTTTTCAGAAAATCCCCTAATGCATATCGTCTGTACCACGAGAGAAAGGGAATAGAATCTACATAGAAAGGCTCCATGTATTTGGATTTTAAACAAGTACATAGCCAGGATGAAATTACGGGGGGAGGGGGGGGGGGGCGCAGATATTATGAATACTTTGACAACTGACAGTTGATAATGGGGGGGGGGGGGGGGGGTTCGGAGGCTCGGCTCCCTCGAGGCCAGAGAATGTGGTTCAAGGTCATTCGATTTGGTGCAATTTTGAATCGCAGCTATGAAATCGAATCAAAACTATTTTTAGGAAATATAAATAACAATGTCAAAAAATTAGTAAGAGGTTTAAGAATATAGATACACTTGGCAAAACAAAAAAATGATTGTTGAACAAATTTGAATGACTTCTGTTCAGGTTTCTTGAAAATCAATGTTTGTTATTATCAATAAAATGAGAGGTCACCTACTAAAATGAGACGAGGAGATCGCATTATGTACTGACTTCTTATGGTACGATCTTAAATTTTTCAGTAGGTAAATCAATTTATTGAGCGATTATTTTTTTGTTTTGCCGGGGTAGAGTATACATAAGGTACTACATTACTCGGCTTACTGTAATTTATACTTTTAAAAACTATTGATATTTATTAGGATCGATCCACGGACGTCCACAGGCTTTATATCAGAGGGGTTGGCAAAATGTAAATCAATGATGGGTGCACACCCATTAACATATGCAGGTCTGGGCCCTGGCCCCGGGATTAAAAAAAAATCAATTCCAAGCATTTTGTTACATTTTTGACATGAAAAGTATTTATTTTTATTTTTACATATTATTTCAAATGTGCTAAGTTATTTAGACGAGTTTTATTAAGACAAATCTTTGATTTCGGGTGAAGTCGGGGCTTGCCCCCCCCCCCTCCCATCCTCCGAGATTGGATGAGCTCTTTTGACTTAACGTGAATGTTTTTACAAAATACGGCTTTAAATGCATACTTATCCCAGGCAAGAAACGTTTTTAATGTAGATTCTATTCCCTTATCTCGTATTAAGTTGATTCACATGGCCGTTCCAAACTTCCCAAGTTTGCCGAAGTTCCGAATCGCTGTTCTAAAACCTCCCATGTGAACTATGAAAGTTTGGAACTCAATCTTCGCAGTTCGAATGTTTTCATAATTCACACAGGAGTTTTTGGAACGGCGATTCGGAACTTTGGCAAACTTGGGAAGTTTTGAATGGCCGTGTGAATCGACCTTTACAGATTCTATGCTGTGAATATGCCATTAAATAATTGACTGACAGAAGAGTGAGTGATCAACATTCTGAATTCAGTGCCTAAATGAAACTTCTAATACAAGGGTGTATTGAAACGCATAAGCAATAATACATTGTATGAATCTTCAAATGTAATGCAATGCCATCCATACTCTTATTAATGTTTTAAATGTTCAGTTTTCAGTTAAAAATAAAATAATACCTTGTTTACAATATCACCCTCTTTTCAGGTGTGTAAAGACGGAGCTTGGGTCGAGAACAAGGGAGCCCTGCTGACATTCCACTACCGAGAAACACCAACTAATCTGCGAGCAGAGCTCGTTGAAACTGCCAAACATTTGATCGAGTCTCGAGGTTTCCGTGCTGCAAGTGCTCATTGTGCCATCGAAGCGAAGCCGCCAGTTCAGTGGAACAAGGGGCGTGCTTCCATCTACATTCTGCGAACTGCTTTCGGTGTCGACTGGAGTGAACGTATTCGAATCATCTATGCTGGTGATGACGCTACTGATGAAGATGCTATGCAGGTAATTATCAATAATAATTCCATTTTATCATAATGAAAATCATCCCTCCACAAATCATAACTTTTCCTCATTCCACCCAACCTTGACATCACTGGATTACCAAAATCCAAATGGTTTCTCCCTTAGATATATTATTAGTTGAGACATCATATCCATAAAAAATTCACATTTCATGTCATTTATCCCATGACAGAAAAGGAACCTATCCATAACTGAATTGGTTTTGATAATGGAAGCAGCAAAAAATGCAATTTCATAGATACGTACAGTTGTGGAACAAAACTCTTTTTCACTACAAATATCAAAAGCATCTCGACCATTTTAGATATTTTTTAAAGTTTTTCTTTCTTATGTACTTGGTTGTTAATATTCTCTTCTCTATCTTTGCAGGCACTGAAAGGAATGGCCGCTACATTCCGTGTCACCTCCTCGCATATCATTCGAACTGCCGCCGAGCGCCGATTGCCTAGCACCGATTCTGTTCTGACGATGCTCAAATGGGTCGAACGACATCTGAATCAACGCGGTGACAACAAGCCAAAAGGAGACTTTGAAGATGAACCACCAGTGATGATTCGTAGGCCGTCCAAAAGTCGAAGCAAAAAAGATAGCGTAAAAGTGGAGATGTCGTACATGCCAAAACCGAATACTGCCGAAAATGCCGATTGATCTCTTAACCCAATTTAATTATAAGATCAGTAAATTTATAAGAACTAAAAATGAACTTGTAGGATACCAAGTAAGCAAGATAATTGGTAAGATACTTGTAGCCAACAATGAAAATATGGCTTAGTAGAATATAATATTTAAAAATGCAAAAAATATATTTTTTTAAATTACAGAGAAAAAATTGGGAGTATACTGACTGAAGTTATTTATTTATTATTACAACAAATCTTTTGTATTGTTGATGATAGCAAATCATTGTTCGATGTACAGAAAACTATGTAAGCACAGTTAATTTTTAACTTCCTTTTTAAGTGTCACATAATATTGTAACCAATGTCAGTCCAAATAATTAAACGAAAGTATTTTAAAGTAAACTTTTCTTGAAAGTTGTTTATTAATAAAAAAAAACTTTAAAACTGGATTTAGCAGAGGGAGTCAATAATAAAAGATATCTGTAGTGTTCCAATATTTATTGGAGAACATTATTATCTGTACTGGGATGCTCAAATTAGATTTGATATATATGGTTCAATATATATTTTTAGGTATTACACTTACATACAACATAACATTTAAATATATATTTGGTTTACAACGATCATTGCAGTTTGGGGAAGATCCAAAGTAGATTACATCACATTGTAGTTTGCACTTCATAGTATTAGTACTACTCAAGTAAGAAGAGAAGTAAAATTGATTGAATGATTTTGTAGGTAGGTATAAAAGAGAAAAAGTTAAGTTTCTTCATCACTGAAATACAACTTAGTGGAAACAAAAAAAAATAATTGAAGGGTACAGGGGAAGAACGCTATAAGTCACATTCAGATGAAACTGAGATAAACGAAGTTTTATGTTGAAACTTGTCATAGGCGTGCGCAGGAGAAATCATTAGGGGGGGCCAAGATGGGCGCCGGCAGGAATAATGCTAAGGGGGGAAAAGGCCTGGGGAAGGAACTTCCACGCGTTAAGGGGGGTGTGGGGGGCGCGTCCCCCCACTTTGCCCCGCAGGGCGTTTTTTGGTTTTCTGGCACTTCAAAATCATTTTTGAGACGTTTGGGAGCCAAATCTCTTACTTATGACAAAGGGTAGCTGGGGTAAGAGCCCCCAGAAGACGTGAGTCCAGGGCTCGTAGCCCCGGAGAAAAATTGTGATTCTTAAGTGGATTTGATGGATTTTTAAGAGTTTTGAACATAGCATGGCCCTTTGAATTTACAAAAAATATTTTGGTTGAAAGTTAAAAGTGCTTGCTGTAAGCAAAATAAATTTTTAGGGCAAAAACATAGCGTTTTATGAGAAAACCATGTTTCTGGAAGGTATCTAGGCAATGTTTTCCTGGTATTTTCTTTAAAATATTGTGTTTTGGATCAACCTAGTACTTCATTCCAGTGATTTGAGCAACTCCAGTCTGCCCCGCAGGGAGATTTTTTTGTTTTAACCCTTTTAAAACAAAAATTTGACACTATGAGGACCACATTTTATAATTTTTTAGTTGAGACTGATCCATTAGGGGGGGCCAAGGCCCCCCCGGCCCCCCCCCCCCGTGCGCACGCCTATGAAACTTGTATCTTTCTTCCATACAGATCGATATTTCAATTGCTTTATTCCAGACTTCGTGGCAATGTTATCCTAAAACCGAGGGAATATTCTGAAAGCTCAAAAAAAAATCACTGCAAGATTTAAGCTCATGTTCACTAAAACTCGTGAACACTCGTCACTCGTGTTAGCGTTCTTCCCCTGTACCCTTCAATTAACTAATATGAAATCAATATGAATAGCCTTCATGTGCCTCAACAATTAATAATCATGCGACATGTGATCAAACATTAAAAATAGTGAATCAAGGAACACATAGCAGGTATTTGTCCGAATTTACACTACATACTTCCTTGCGTTTTTTACCTATTTATAAAACTAATACGGCATCTACTTAAAAATAAAACTCAATATTACAAGAGTAGAGTGGAAAAACAAATGAACAAATCATCTTAAAAATCAACTCTAATAAAAGTGGTAAATAAAAGTGGCAACTCGGTAAGTTAATATATCATGTCCATCAAATTATAAGTGTAGGTATGTCTTGTCAAGTTGTCTATATCAGACACCCTCTCTTTATAAAACAATTTAATTTATCTCTAACTAATTCCAAAAAATACGTACACCTACGTACCTACATACAGAATAAAACACTTTAGATTGCGTGGTCCCCCATAAATAACACATAAAATTTGTGCATACTATTTTATCACATCACAGAAACATCACGTAGTAATATAGTTGCCAACACAATTGCTCACATTCATTGCAAATGAATGTGTAAACTATGTGCCCTTATTAGTAAATAATTGCTTTTCACAATTCTAGGGGTGGGATCAAATAAAATCACAACTCTTGTTCCCACGTGACGATCTTTTCATCTCACCTGAGAGGCCGTGAATAACATTGAGACATTGAGATGAGAAGATTGTCACGCAAGAACAAAGTTATCATTTTACATGATGAAACCCATGGAGTGTCTACATTTGGCTAGATTAATCTGATCCTTTTTGTCTTATGAGCAGTGAAACAACAAATTTGGCAGTAGTGAATATGAAATGAATGGTGATAGGTTCCAACATAGTTTCTTGGTTATAGGTAAAAAGTAGATTTTAAATATATATAAGCAGTTATGACAGTTATGCAGAAACAGATCATTTAAGATCGACAAACGTAAATACAATACATTTATGATCATTCATTTTTTAACGTGCTGTGTTGGGTAAGTTAGTTTTCATGAACTTTAGTCAAGTTGAACACATACTGGAGCACGGTCATCTAAAATTATGCTAATCAGTACTTACTACTTAGTAAGTATTTTTTAAGTGATTTTTTGGGCAGTTACTGATAGTAATCAATACTTCATATTGAACAATGTGATGCAATTGTGTTACAAATACTCTCTTCTCTGGTTTTTGGTTAGAGGCACGACAGAAAAGCTCGCTCCAATAGATCATACATTGAAAAGTACTATGGACAGGTTACCTTTATCAGAAACTAGATCTAACATTACTGGGGGTAGACATCCTATTGCTACTACTATCTAAGTAGATACAACACTACATTTGGAATATTCAAAAGGTGAAGTGGAATGATCTTTGGGCATTTTCTAAATCATATCACAATAATAGTAGATTACTGGAGATTGGCTACGTGAACATATGAAGTACAGTCTATAAACAGTAAATATTGACAATTATTGTAAATTGTACTTATATGGCACATAGTAATTATACCAGACTAGAACATTATCAATCAAAGATTGAACCTGATGCAATAGGATTTTTGAGACATCTTTATTGTAAATACGTATAGTGATCATAGACGTACAAAACCGATTTTCGAGTGATTAAGTTTTGTTTTCACAGAATACTACTGTATGTTAGAAGACACTTACTGCAAGCTTGTGGATGCATCAGAATTGCCTGGACCAGTGGGCTGCCGACCATCTTCAGTACCCTTACCCACTCTGACTGGTGCTTCAAGAGGAACTGATGACCACACAATAGCAGCTTCCCTGAAATAAGAACGTCATAGTCACCACTTAGGAAATAACAATTAACAAACAAATTCACATTACAACAGCCATAAATCAACAGTTGACAACACTGGTAATCAGGGCCGGACTGGCCCCTGGCGGCTAGGCGGCGATCGCCGCCGAGGCCCCTGACTATTGAGAGGCCCCTAGATTGTGTATAACATGGTATAACATACATTTTTAAATTTTATCATCAAAAAATCCATTTAAAGATACTATGGAAGTAAAAAAGCGCCCTGCGTGGCAGGTTGGGGGCCTCTTCTATGTAAACCCATCTTCCATTAACTTTATGGTGAACATTTCGCAGCAAAATAAACATTTTTAAATTCACAAAAACTATTTAAAAATTAAAAATATTCAAAAAGCGCTCTTCGGGGCAGGCTGGGGGCCTCTTCTATTTATATGTTTCTTCCAATAACAGCATGTTGAGCATTTTGATGCCATTAAGTATACGATTTTGCAATTTCAAAATCAATTGAAAATTACATAAATCTAAAAAAACGTCCTGCTTGCCAGTCTGGGGGCCTCTTAGTATGGACATTCATTTAATATTAAATTTATGTTTTTGTTGTACATTTTGCAGCCCAACCAATACTCATTTTTACATCCCAAAATTATTTAATTACTACAAAATTTGAGAAGCGTTCAGCAGGCGAAATGTGTCTTCATTAACTTTGTGTTAGGCATATGCAGCAAAGTACCTAAACATTTTTACAATCCCAAAAACAAATTAAAAATTATACAAGTTCAAAAGCGCCCTGCCGGGCTGGCGGGGACTTCTTATATTTGGGCATTTTGAAGTAAAATTCACGATTTTACAATCCCAAAATCGTTTGGAAATTAACAAAATTCCAAAAAGCGCCCTGCGGGGCAGGTTTGTCACATCTTCAATTTTTTTCATTTTCCATTAAGTTTATGTTTGACATTTGGAGCCAAATAAACATTTTTAGATCCCAAAATCGCTTTAATAAATACAAATGATCAAAAATCGCCCTGCGGGGCAAGCTGGGTCCATTCTTTTATTTCAATTCGTTGTTAGCTTCTTCGCTCAAAATAATACACGTTTTTATAATCGCAAAATCGTTTTAAATGTGACTGAAATTGAAAATAATCCCTGCAGGGCAGAATTTGGGTACATTTAACTTCACTTTCTGTTAGCCACATTCTGAAAAAATACAAGTTTTCATAATCCCAAAATCATTTTAGGAATGACAGAAAATCAAAAAACGCCCTGCGGGGCATAATTGGCGGGCCTTTCTGTTATGTTTTTCTTGTGAAAAAATGAACTTTTAAAATCACCAAATTGGTTTTACACTCCATTTTAAAGTTATAAGAATCCAAAAATCGCCCTGCGGGGCAGGTTGGTGGGCTGCTTTCTCCCAAAAACTTTTAAATAGTAACAATAGCCGCCGAGGCCCCTGACGAGCCAGTCCGGCACTGCTGGTAATAAATAATGACTAGATACAAATCCTAAAAGTAAATGATTTTCTGTGATTTTGAGCTACTGAGTATATAGATTAAGTAGGTACCTAGGTAGTATTAGATAATAAAAACTGAAATTTTAGCAACCAAAGAATATTGCAAATCAATCTGATGGGTTTGGTCTCTTAAAAACACCATGGTTGTTTTGTTGAATACAGTTTTCAGTTTCTTTAACACTACATTTCTTTGCAGGGTCGGCTCAAGGTATCTTCTGACCTAGGTTCTGACCCACCAGGAAAGATGTTTGATGCCCCTTTCACACAAACATTATACGAACTTACTCTTCCATGACCGAAAGGTGACATAGGACAATGCCATTATTTTAGTGATGGTTTTAGCACTCAAATATGTTAAAATAAACATTTATGAACACCAATAGTATTTCTAAAAATATTTATAACAATTAAAATTGATTGATAAAAGTGTATTTGATTTTATTAAGCTAATTGAAATTCATAACTAATGAAATTACCTGAAACAATCTTTTGGTATGAAGACCGCTTGATACCACAGAAAGGCAGCTAGGAATGCAGACCATGTTCTAAGCGGGCCCAAGAGAAATGCCATCGTGCCGTAGGCCAACCAAAAGAAGTACGCCAATACCATTTGCATTCCGATGATCAGCAGGAATGGAAGGTCCTGACAAATCCGTTGCAATTTTGTTATGCGCTTTTCCTTATACAACATGGAGAATCTAAACAAAAGAGAATGATCTTTAAATGTCATGTTGATAGATAACCTAGTTGAATGAGCTCCCGAGGTAGTGATGCAAATGAATTAGTAATGTGAACATTTTGAAAATAGTGACAGCTGTGTATTTAACAAGGGATGATAATCTTTTTCCCAGTGTTATAAAGGTAGAAACAGGGATTGGTTAAGGTCACCATTTTTTATGGCCCAGAGGACTCCTAAGCCTGGTAGTTGGTGGCCAGGCTTGGCTCTTCCTCATTCAGATTCTCTTTCTTCTCGACCAGCATCTTCCACTTCTCCTTGACTTCTCATCACCTCTCTTCCTCTACTTTTTCCCACTACTCCAATATTTCTTGCTACCCATTTTCCCCACTTCTTCCTCGGTCTTCCTACTCTCTGTCAATTACTTTTCATAGTAGGTAATAGCCTAATAGTTATTAATAATAATTTTCAATTAAATTGTGATTAGAATGTCTACCAAGCAAAGATTTTCAAACAAACCAGTATTAGGATATGGCTGTTCTGGCGAGTTTTACTGACGATTATGGCATTCATACCCATTCATATACCAACCTATCATCGCTATCATCGCTTTTAGATTTTCTTCAACTGACAAAACTGAGATCACCTGTTCAGTTGGTTTGATGCATTAACTTTTTCAAGGGGATCAAACTACATTACTTTTCTCTGTGAGCGTATTAGGCCACGCTTGGCAAAATCGGTCAAAACTCCTCGCTTTTAGCATCCCTTCCATTGTATTCGTCTGAGAGCTAAAGTTCCTTCACATTAAGAATATTTCTGACGTTTTAGTCGATCTTGTCGTTCATTGGTCGTTCACATGAACACTGCCCTGTCAATGGCAAGACTTTCTTCTTTGTATTATTGAAATTGTATAAATTATGTGAAATACACACATTTTAATAGTAGAAAATATTAGAAAACTTCAACAAAATTGATTTATCTTTATCTACAATCGTCTTATACATATTTTTTGATTATTGATATTTACATGTGTAGGTAAGTATACAATTGTTCGCTAGACTACAGTAGCACACGGCCGCCATTACGGCTTGATATTCTAAACGTGAACGAACTTTACCTGGATTTCCTGTGAGTGACCGACCTTCACCACTCCACCTTTCTGAGGGAAGTACAATATAGTACTATAATACGCTCGCAGTGAAAATTACTATAAGTAGGTAACTGATGAACCGGTTTCTAATTGTTTGTTTTCTGCATAGACAACATTTGCTATTCCCAGACTCAGACAATAGTCTAATAGAGTATGAATGTTTGCTGAGCAATGCATTTAATATTTATCTATGATTTTGCAACAAATATTCTGGCACGAAATTACTAGGGTTGCACTTACTTACTACGAAAACATTTCTTACTTAGAAAAAGTGATATGCAACAAACAACAATTAGACAACGAAATGTAGCAACTAGCAGTAGCGTACATCCTCAATACTACCATCCGATTCGAGAGGAACTCAGCTCAACCAGGAGAAGTTGACGTGGAGAAGAAACTACACTATGAACCGACTATATCTTTTTTTAAGAATTTGTATAATATTGACAAAATTGAAATAATTGGTCTCTTTATTGGTGCGCGTGGCACGATTTCAGATTTTTTTATTCAATTTTGTAAACGATTTTCTATTTCTGTGAGGTTTTTTATTGATGACATTGTTTTATTAGCTTTAAAAGGTTCAATTATAATTTTTAGGAAACACTTATATAATCTAAAATAGTTAAGTTGTTTACACTACCTATGTCTTTGTAGTATAATTATACATTTTTTCAATTTCATTCATTATTGTTGATTATTATTCTGATTATTTGTATACCTACCTTGTTGCTAGGCAGAGACATTTCGAAAAATAAATGTTTAAAGATAAATAAAGTATGGTTGAACTATGTACATACTTGCGATTAAGGGATGTGGCTAGCATCAGTGTTAGTGGTAACTGAAATGTACACATCTGAAAATAATAATTTTTATATGTCAGTTGTCAGACAAATATTGCAAAACTTGACTTTGTAAAGGTTTTATTTGCCAACCTGTATGAAACCATATAGGTATGTAAAGGATCCAGGAAGATAGTGTCCTTTTATTATAGTCCCCCATGCAAAGATGATTCCAGTATGATCCTCAATAACTTCACCAATTGACCATGGCCCTGGAATATTAATAATACAAATATTTCAAACTCAACTCAAGGACGTAATTTTCATGAATATCAATAATGGTATCCTACACAACATTACACATAAACATAATAAATGTGAAACTTGCCAACAGTGAGATAAAGAGGGTAGATCACCAATGGGTAAAATATGCGGTCCACAGAAGCCAGGATCCACAAATTTCGAATCAACCACCTACAGACAGATTTCGATAGCCTTGGTCTATTCATTCTCTTGTCTAGAAAAAAATCAATTACAGAAATTTACTGCAATCAACAGCGATAATAATGTTATATTAATTCATAATGTTATTTACCTATGACTAACTTATGAAGGCATTTTAGCACACACAGCGGTATGACGCAAAGTAAGAGCACCGATCCAAATAAAAACTGGAACTGAAAAATTAGGAAATAGAATGTGCAGTATACCAAAAAATTGACAGAAGTCCATCACTATCCCTTCAATAACAGCTTTGAGACCAAAAATTACACATCGAATAATGATACAAGGTTATTGCAATATACAATAATTCATTCAACCTTCTTTATGAATGCAACTTAAGAAACTTTGAGCCAGAAGCCCAGTCTTAGGAGTGTGCAACATGTGCTTCCCCAAAGGGCTCAAGGACTCGAGGGGCAAAATACCAAATATAATTATCCAGATAATTACACCGGATCAATTAAGTTGCACTAAAAAATGTACGTTTATAATAAGGTAGGTAGTGTACTAATGCAACTTACGAGCATACTGAGATTGCACATTAGTATAATGCGAGGAAGTAAACCAAAACTCATTCTAGAACCGTCCACGGCAAATGGCTGCGTAACAGACTGCTCTCTCCCAGCCATATCTTTCACATACACCTAAACATGAAAAAGTAACATTTTCTAAGTAATGAGTTTCCAAGTAATGATATTGTGTTGAATATCTAATAGTCTGCTTACATGAATGTCATGGAGCCCTACAGCATATTCACTCGGATGCCAAGGAGAGACGTACAGCGGCCCTTTCACGTGTGTGCATCTACTCCATCGGTTGTTGTTGATTCTCACGTTCACCTCTAATATAGGATCCAGAGAAAATGCCAGAATTCTGAAAAGCAATGTGGCTTGTTAAGAAGGGGAGACTGGGGCACAGTGGGCCACTGGACTTTTATCAGATACGTTAATGTTTAAAATTTTGTGCATTTTTTCATAAAGTTGCTAGTATAGAATCAACTAAGTGCAGCTAGGTTGGATGCTTGTGCTCTGCGGTTTTAAAAAGATATGAGCACAGTCTGTTTTCGGCGGTGCAAAGTAAATTCAATTTCTCTTGTAATACTATTTTTTTTTCATCATAAAGTATGAAAATACTTGGTTTAATGATCATGAAATATTCATAGCAGTCTTCTGCACAAATTAATAATAATTTTCATGCGTAGGTAATTATTGACCACATTATATTGGAAAACTGCATTAGGTGATAAAAACAGTGTGGGGCACAGTGGGCCATTGGTTGTGGGGCACAGTGGCCTTGCTGTTTTACCATACTTTATTTCTTTATAAATGCTATCTGTCATAATTATATCAAAGTGAGTTTAAATGATGGGGTAATATATAGGAACTTATATTTGGCAATGAAATATGATAATCCAAGAGCTAAATGATAAATTTTGCCAAGAAATATGGTTCGCAACAGAAAGAAAAATAACTTCGATAGGACTAATTGAGGAGTGGGCTAGGAGAAGTTGCATTGTATCATGTCAACCTCTAATACTCTGTCCCCACTCCAAAATCTCAATCGTAATCAAAAATATGTGTGAACACAACTCAATCAAACTCGATCATGATCCAAATTTGATTCATCTGTAACCAGGCAATCGAAATCTGAATCATGATCAAATTCAAGGTCAAACAGAAGAGATTCTCATGAATTTTTAAGCAAAGATCTTACAAAATAATGCTCTAATTTACACAACAAACATTTTAGACTTTATACATGCCACTAGGGTTGGGCGAACCGGTTTGAAACCCGAACCGAACCGGCTTTAGATGTTCGCGAACCAAATCTTAAAATGAAATATCCGAACCGAACCTCCCTTGCTGCACCAATTTGAAATTTCCTGCCAAGATTTCGTCCAGTGTAGTATTCTAGATAGAAAGTTGTGTGACAAAGAATACAAAAAAGAAGAAATAATGCAAATTGTTCAGTTCTTTTACTTTTCTTACCTTATTTTGTTTTAATATATTTTTTTTTATCAAAAATAAAATGCACTGTGGGTTATTTTTTGTGCAAACTGTGCCAACAATGTTTGATGCTATTTTTGTGTGTCATGACTAAGTAAATAAGTGATAAAACCAATCCAAGTAAAAAAGGCAAGAGGTTCGGTTGGGAGGTTCGGTTAAAAAATATGAGGTTCACCCAACCCTACATGCCGCTATTTTGATTTCGATTGTAATTGAACTGGATCTTGAACGTATCCTCAGTATGAACAGGGTATTAGTCAATTATATTGCTTTCTTCAAATCATGTGTTCTACCATACCAAATACCCTGGCCCACTGTACCCCATGCCCTGGTCCACTGTGCCCTACCACTGGGGCACAGTGGGCCACTTTTGAAACAAATTTAAATATATTTTTTTTAAATAGGTTAATAGACCTATACGTAGGTCCTATACGTACGTAGGGGGAGGGTAGAATACGTACATATTTTTTAAAACAGTTTCCCTTCATTATTGTAATCACAATAAAATAATTTGTAGAAATCGGCCCACTGTGCCCCATGCTCCCCTACTATTTTGTTGTGAAAATTTAAAAAATAGGTGTGGGTCTGCTTTTTTACTTAAAAAGGGCCCACTGTGCCCCATGCTCCCCTACTATTTTGGTGTGAAAATTAAAAAAATAGGTGTGGGTCTGCTTTTTTACTTAAAAGGGCAGTAATCATCTTAAAGTGCTAGATGAACATAACTGTTCAACGGAATCACAATGCGTAAATGCAATTTTTATTTACGTAAATGTCTTTGTTAAGGTGGGCTGTCACGGTTGAGCCCCATTTTTTTATTATTCAAAAAACATGATGACATTAGGCATGCAATCACAGAGGCGAAAACTAGAGCTCTGTAGGTTATTCCTAAACGAAGTTACAGCGCAGCGAAACCGGATAGGGGTGGGGTAACGCGTCATTCATACCCAACTCAGCCGCAAAAGCCGGCAAAGGTTGGGTGGGACCTACGTCACAACAACGAGGTTTTTCAAACTTCGCGTGGCTCTAGCGCCTGAACCAAACACGCATCACGTTCGCGTTTTCAACATTCTACTTCTGGTTACAATATATACAATATTTTCGACTTGTTGACCTTGACAGCCTACCTTTAGGACCTGTCCTATTTTCTCCAATGATGTGAATTCTTATATTTCCTAATTTGGTCATCCAAGACCACATAACGTAGTATTGCCAAAAGGTAATTTTCTACTTTTAATTTGTTCAACACTACGTTATCTGCAAATATCCTATGCTATTAACAGATAATGTAGTATTACACTATAATTATGTAAACCTGGTGTCAAAACTAAATTCAATACAATGTTATTTGCAGAAAGTGTAGTATTGCTTCTAGATTTTACCATTTAAATTTGTCTTTAGAAATATAGCTTGTGAAGAATGTTAGTTCAATACAGACTAATACTCCACTATCAGCAAATAACGCTGTAATGAACAAAGTTATTTTATTACCTATTATTATTATTATTGCCAATTAAAATAATCTATTCAATATTTTAAAAAGTAAGTAATGCGTTTTTCTGTTGAGCTTGAGACTAATGTAAAAATAATGCAACCATTTAACAATTATTCTGATTTGTTAGATGATTTTTAAACATTAAAACGCCATTTCTCAACAATGATGTTTTGCAGATAGTGTAGACTTGAACCAGGGGGGCAATATATAGGGGTAATGATTTGGTGTTTCGTTTACCCCAAATAATCTGAGCCTTTTGCACGACACATGGCCACTATCAGCGTGTTCCTTCCAATAACCGTATCTGATACAATTTTCAAAACAAAACCTATTAATTTAACAAGAAACAGATGCCGGGAATAGTTCGCGGATAGATATGTTAAACGTTCGACCTTGAAGCTGTACAAGTGCAGGCACATCATACTTAGTTCATGTAGGGGCGCTGGCTACTTTCCGTAATGATTGTTTTTTAAAATTAAGATAGTTATTATTATTACCGAATATGAGTCGACATATTGATTCTTCTGAGAGGTTCTCTAGATGGCATCTTGTATAGAGCGTGTTTTGGATTCGTAATCAGAATTGAAGGCCAACTGCGATGATGAATGTCGGTAAAGGAAAACAATCCATGATCAACTGCTATCAGGCGAAACCTGTAAATAAAAGAACACAATAAGATATAACTAACTAAGTAGGTACTAAATAGTGGATATAGTGGAACTTATATCAGTATGTGTAGTGTAGAGCACATTCAGCAATGCCAATATATTTGAAGAGTTCAACAATGAGACTTGACAATGTTTAAGCGACAGGTTTGCATGTGTGTCTCGTAAGTTTCTCCGGGCACAGTCATCAGAAAAGGTAAGCAGAGCAGAACCTAGTATTGTAATGGCAATATTTGTTTAAATTTTAAGAAGGTAATACGGTAATACCTACTATAAATTGCGCAAAATAGGTAGGTACCCCCTTGTCACAGGGTAGGGTGAGAAGAGGCATGGTTGGTAATTTAAGTGGCTTTTACTCTTGTCACAAAAACAAAAGTGATAGGTAACTTGATAAGCACACATTTCATAAATGCTTGAATACTCTTCGTTTACTTAGTAAAGGAAACATCAAAATGTGCTTTATCGAAATAAGTACCTACTAGGTAGTATCACTAAATAAAACATCCGACAGTAGAATTAGATACAGGTACAAGATTTGCTGACACACATTAAGGTCAAATTTTAATGTAAAATCTACCCACTAACATTCTATTATCTTTCCAGTCGCCTAATTCCAGTTCCAAAAATCCAGAATGTTGTAGCGTATACATCTTCGGCACGGCTCCTCCAAGCATATGAAAATGTCCACAAAGATAAGCCAAACCTTCCATATGTTTCCCAATGATTGATCTGATTCCACCTTTACTGGGTGAGAGAATGCAGGACGTTGGATAATGGCCAAACCAGATGATGTAATCCCCACCATTCTTGCGACTCTCTTTGACAAGTTCAGAGATAAGAGTCATGTCTTGATGTGTCAGAACTCCGACAAAGTTGAAAGGTCTTCGAGGTCCCGGTTCTAAGCAAGCGTCAACTGCAATAAATGAATATGTTTCCCCACCATGTTTTGTTTGATATAAGTAAGACTTTGGATGAGTTTCTCCTTGAATCGAGTAGTTTCGATAGTAGTTTTCTTTTGATTTTGGACTAGCAACATTGAAATTATCTGTAAGGAAAGAAGAAAATATAATTTAAAATTGAATACCTTGCAAGTGATATTATTGATAATGAAACAAAACTTCCATACCATGATTGCCACGAATATCAAGCCACACTGTTTTGTTCATTACTTTGCATTCATTTAATAAATCTCTGTAGATTTTCCATTCTTCCACAAATTGACGAGATCCCATGTTGTCCGCAGTCTTTGCATCAGTAAGATCTCCTAGAAAGTTAGATTTTACACTATAACAAACTGTTTGTTATTGAACACTCAATTGAAAGTGAAACTGTAGATGTGAAAAGGAAAGGAAACATACCAGAAGCTAAAACAACACTAGGGTTTATTGCGGAGAGAGTTACATCGCAGAACTCTTTCAGTTCAGTTACACGGTCTGGATCATGAAATATGCTGATGTGAATATCAGAAACCTGAAATAAATTTATGCAGATTAGTTACAGTTTGTTTTTCCTATGTTTGAACTCTCAGCAGACAGAGCCACCGTCAGTTGTTCTGTTAGGCCAAGAAATACTTCATTGCGCGCTAATCTTGCAATATAGTCTTTCTCAGCCTAGCAGAAAAACACATCATCAGCACATTCTGTTGAGAGTTCAAACATAGGAAAAACGAACTGTAAGTCCTACTCACAAGAGATCTAAGTGTAACAGCAATGGAACGGAAGACCCAGCTAAAACATACTTAAACACAGCCGGGCCGTGTCAATCAGTTACGTAAATTTAAGCTTGACCAGGTCACGTCCATCCATTATGTAATCCCGTAACTTAAATTGTAGACATAGTAAAACTCAATGTTTAGCATTCAAGTCAGCTGTGGCTTTGAAATCTTGAACTGTTTAATGTGTTACGTATACGTAACTGTACGAGAAACTGGCCTTTAATGTAGTACTAAACTTTTGTAACATACATTAACATACACCTACATTCAGGGCCGGTTTCTCCATCTTTTTCAAGTTTTCCTCTCGCTAGGTAGTAATTAACACAGATAACGAGAGGATAACTTTAAAGAATAAGTTGAAAACCAACTTCCCAAGAATCGAGTTCCGGACATTGCAGCTCTAAAATTCTCGTGGTACAAAAGGTCTCACAAATGTTGAATTTTGGGGAAAACACGTAGGTATGCGAACGAAAAGGCGATATCGCACGAAAGCAAAGAGGGAGTCTGGGGAGAGGGATCCCCTGCACTATGTGGATCCGGGCCGCACAGGCCCGGGAAAATTTTGAATTTTGAGAATGCATTTGGGCCATTTTTATGCGTTTTGGGCTACAATCTTTGACAATTTGATACTTTTATTTACCGAGTATTGAATAATATAGTGTAAGTTTCATATTTTCAACAATTGTTGTCCGGAATGAGGTAATTCCTGCATCCGGACAATATTGTCCAATTCCAGAGTGTCCGGATAAAATGCGGACAGTTGGCAACGCTAACCAGCCCTAATAAATAGCAAATGAACAGCAATTAGGTAGATGGTGCCATACCTGTAAAAACCAAATTAAATGTTCTGTAGAGTCTCCTATAGTATTTATACCCAATTTCCCATTTTCCTCGTGATCTTGACCTTCTGAATATTTCGTTGTCAAATCTGACAGTTCGGTGTCATCTAGCTTATCACGAACCTCCACTGTTATTAAATTTGACAGGTTAGCTACGAACACGGAAAACAGTAACATAAAAGTTATAAATATCAAAGCTTTGATGGAAACTGGCATTTTTTTCAATTATTATAAAAGCAAAATATTAAAAAAAGTGGCTGTCCACAAAGGGAACATTGCCCGTCCCTTTCCAGTCCCCCGATGGTGTTCTACCTCCTTCACTGTGCATTCACATTTACACTTTCTGAGAATCGAACTAAGTTCTACTGTGTAGCCACTTGCTTGCCGTCATTTCAAAACTGACCACACCACTACTACAAGCGCTAGAAGAATAATACTTCATCCGGAAATATTGGAGTAGTAGGTGGGCCAGGCGCATGCGTGGGCGTGCACATTTCCGGTTGTTGTTTATTTAGCTGAACAGGCTTGGAACAGGCATGGATGTGGGAACTATGGATCCACTTGATTTAAAGATACAAAAAATCAGGGAGAAAAATGCATTGATAAGCCAGAGACACAAGGTAAAGATTATATTTTATCATGTAGGATTAACTGAATTACAGTTCTACTTTGTTTGGGTTTTTGGTTTCCCTTGAGCAGAAATGGCGCCATTTTTGTTTATACCTACCTACCTAGGTACCTACCTACCTACCTACCTATTTACTACATATTTTCCCTAATAAGTAGTAGTAGGTAGGTATCTACCTACGGTAAATTTACGATAAGCATATTAACTTTGACCTTCATCATGGTAAATGAAGGAGCAATTCTAGAGTGAAGCCGCTTATCGTAAAATTATCCTACCTCCTAGGTAGCCTACCTAGAGAGTTAGAGAAAACTAAAAATAAAAAACTACCACTAAAAATACATGGTATTTGTTGTTGTCATTTACAGGAAGTGGAGAGGGATAAAGAAGAAGCCCTGAAACATCATGCAATGGTGAATGTATGTGCCCCATCCGAAGACTGGACATCTCATCATTTAGCCGATGCCGTTCCAACCCGTCGCGAACCTGTGCCTAGCCGCCGTGATTCTGGTCCTGGTCGGCGTGATGCTCGTGTAAGGAACCAGACACTCTATTTACCTATGTCTCACAGTATGTGAGATTTACCCTATTCTTCAATTACCAGACCAAGGAAGTAGACACTCTATTGCCCATTTCATGTAAGTTGGCAAAACCAACCTTAGAGGTTACAAGAATGATACATACTCAAAAGCAACAATCCCGTTAGTGTCATATTCTGTGTCCCGCTAACTGAAATAACTGCGAGGCCTAGTAGATTGCATTGGCAGTACCCAACAATCTTTTATCCAATTTGTTGAATCATTCAATGTTCATAATTAATTTACAGTGTTGATCAGTCACACATTTAATATTTTCTAGCCACGGGCAAAGAATCCATCGAACCTGAAACAGCAGAACTCGGATGCAAGGGAAGCGGAGTTGAAGAATGCAGCGCAGGAAAAGGCATGGCGGAATGAACGTGACAAGGTTGATCGAGAAAGAATTGGCCGACAGAAGACTGCAGACGGATGGAAACGAGAATGGGACCGAGAGAAGTATGTTAACCTAATAGTACTAGTACTTTTTTACATATTTCTTTTGGGTAACTAGCCTAATGCCAGTAACCTACATTTATTAACGTGCTTTCTGCTGCTGTGCTAAAAGGCCCAGATTTGCGCATTGGTGGGCGAGTAGCTTATGTTACCAGCTTCCAGGAGTCGACAAAAACGGTTGACTTAAAATATCCTAGTGAAATTACATAAATAGAGTTTAATTTTATAAAATGTAAAAACCTAATACCTACATAGGTACACTGGCGGCATTATGTTGTTTGTACTCTGTCTCTCTCTGCTCCATATCAAAACATGTTTATGATATGGGTCAGAGAGAGACAGAATGCAAGGATCATATTGCCGCCACTGTACATCCAAATTGAGTAGAAATTCACTTTAAATATCAATAAAAATTTCTGGGTTGGGTGGCAGGGACTCTCCAAGATTGATCTGTCAACCTATGTTGTAGTGAGTGGTCTTCTGTTCTGGCCACCTGGTCTCCAGCGTTAGGTACGATTATTTCAGATTATTTAAAAGTTAATACGAACAATACATTCATGTCACATTTAGTTGGCTGCCATGCATGGCCCCTAATTTTGCAAATAATAACTTTTTTGGCCATCCCTTACGAGACCATCCCTCATTTTTGGATACATAATCGGAGTCAACCTTACCTTTTCTTCCGCTTCGTTAACCCGCCTCCTACTGTTATTCATTGACTCGTGTGTAAATGTCGTCACAAATTGGATTATGTACCTATGTTGTACATCAATCATATTGGTCTCGTGTTACTCTCAGACGATATAATGTTTCAAATTTAATATTAAAACACAATGCTATTGAATTAAAGGCAAACATGTTTTGTCATCACAAAATCCCTGCTTTTATTGTCTGAATTATCAATCTCAGCCATCTACCTGTTCTGGAACTGTAGGAACCTCTTTCTTTTGTCACTCATCACAAGTTTGTTGGAGTCGGGAGTACATAATTGACTAGAACTAATTGCCTCCAACCCTTCTTAAGGGGTATAAAAAATAACTTACTGGCTCGCTTAATGGGAAATTTACTGTAGGCTTACTTTGATTATTCCAGTAGACTTTTATGACAATTTACAATTACAGATTGTCTCTTCTCCCGTGTACAATATAAATGCTTACTTACTATTGGAATTCCCAGTTCCATTAGTGATATCCCTCCTAAAGATCTCTTGATTAAAATCTTATTGTAAAATCAAAAATGTAAAGTAATCGATCATCTAGGTATATTTAAGCATGAAGCAACACATAAAATTCATTCACTGTAAGAAAGACGACCTTGAAATCTACTCTCAAGTCATTAGTCATTTAGCTCAATTTTGAGTAGATAGATACAATTTTAATGACTGTAAAATATCTGTTAAGCTGGGTCCACATAGTTAGTTTTTGCGTTTTCCTTTTTTTTCTTATAACCCATCACAAGTCCAGAAACCGATCACATCAGAGCTGTGATTAGATAATAGAAAGAAAGAGCAAAAATGGTCTAGATGTTGACCCGTCTTAATGATATTTATAATTTAATGTTAATAAATTGGTCCTAAATCTAATAGGTAGATTGATGGATAGCAATCTAATAAATGGCTTGATTATATGTTTCAAGGTCGTCATTCTTACGGTGAATGGATTTTATCTGTATTTTCATATATACCTATGCGGGGCTAATTTAAGTTGGTAGTTGGCAGTTTATCCTGAAAAAGATTGTTCAGTTTGTATCTAAACAATTCATTAAGCACTATCTCAATTTTGTTCTTTCAGGAGCCCTCAACCTCCACCCAAGACAGCTGACTTACGGACAAACACTACTGGTGCTCGCTCCAACATGTTGGCGTCCCCGTCTAAACGTGAACCAGTCTCCTATCACAACAAAGATCTGCCAGTCGATTCTTGCAATAAAGATCCACCTCGACCCATTCGACATTGTAACTTTCCACCTCCAGAAGATTTGAAATTTCACATCAGTGGCTTAAGCCCAGAAGCCCAATCTGTGATGTCTCGTTTGAATCGGGCTGTGGATTCACAACAAAGAGACACAAATGCAAATGGCAAGATGTCGGTTGCACCTCAGTACTATGGAAAAGAAGTTCCCTTAATGAAGCGTGAGGATGTTCTCAAAAGTCACTCGGCAGTACCTGATAGTAGCCGTCACCATGACATGGGTTTAGAACCCAAACCTAAACTCTTTGTAAATACTCGTCAAAGTGATTCAAAACCTGATGTGCTACCACATAGTCCACAACAGTGTCGTGAAGAATGTCGTCAGCCGCGTCTATATTGCCAAGAAATAGACGACGACACTTCCTCGGTGCCGGACTTGATTCCGCTAAGTGATGATGATTACCCTATGAATCGCAATGTCTCAAATGACATTTCACAAGATATCTCCCAATCGAACTCCGATGCATCTGGATTGAGCAATACGCTCAATGATTCTGGACGCAAAGTCCTTTTCTCTGGAATGTCAACACAAGTTTGCATACAGAACGACGCTTTCATAGCACCGGAACTTCTCAATGGTAATTAATCCTCTTTAACTGCTAAGAAAATAACATAATATGTAAGCAGAAATCACAGTTGTCAAAAAATGAAACAGTCTTTAAAGACATTTTTTGATACATGTGAAGTGCAAATCAAAACAAGATTGTGATTTTATTACTATTTTCATAATATGTTTGGGCGAAAATAAAACTTTTGCAATCTCATTGTCTTTGAAATGTTTGATATACTCGTAAGTACACTCGACAATTCATAAAACGGTATTTGAAAGAAATTGATTGTCTGAAAAAAATGTGATGGCATCATCCGAGGAAGTCTATACTTGTCATCTACCTCAAGTAGGTGAGCTCTGATTTCATTGATAATAACAAGGATTGATTGTTAATGAACCTGACCAGCAGCCAATCTGTTTCGTTCAAATACCGTTTTATGAATTGTCAAGTGTACCTGCGTACAATATTATATAGTAATATAATGTAATGCAATTACATTTTATTCAGCTGAGTCAGAGCCCATTGTGGAGAAGCCAAACAAGATTATGTTCCCGGTGTCTTCAACCGAGACATGTCCACCTCAGTCCACTGATGAGAAGTGGTTTGAATCGAACCAGGATCCTGCCAGTCCACAGAAACAAACAGTCGTGCCAACATTGCTTTCTAACCACGATTCAGATTCAGATGATTACTGGTCGGATATCCCAACGTCTCAGGAATCTGATGAAGATGAGTGTCCCCCACTTTCTAGCTCTGGACCCAATAATATGGTTATAAAAATCAACGTGGCGGAAAACACCCGCAAGGTTCAGGGCGAAAAGTAATTAATTTTAAGTTCAGAGTACCCTAAAATTGTGAGTCCTATGAATCTGATTCCATGAGATGGTAAGAGGTATCCCCTAAATCTGAGCATTAATGACTATATGCGAACCTAGAGTACAGTCCCCTCTATATGTCCTGATAAAAATTGCCCCTTACAGAGGCTGCCAGTCGTACGCAGATGTAGTATTATGGTCGGTGACAGGCAAAAATGAACCCAGTTTAGCATTGCTAGGTATAGGCCTGCCCATGCTAGTGCGGGTTCATCTTTGCCTGTCTCCGACCGAGGGATGACTTGCAAAGCTGGTTTTGTCATTTCCTTTTATCACAACATATGTAGAGGCGGCTGTACATGGGTTTAAAATATCTATACATTCATTATCTCGTGTTCATTATTTGAAAGGTAAGTTTATATTGGCTTGCGGTGATCAAAAAAAGAAGATAGTATTAATTGAGTGAATATTTAGTTTCATTCAGTAGTGAGACGCTTTGTCTTGAACACATTTTCTTAACATCCTATCATCCTATGAAAGTTAGCTGTGGGCACTGCCGACTTAAAATAATTGTTTTCAGTCATACCAAAACCTGAAACCAAATGATTGGCTAAAACCTTTTTCAGGCTTTTGATTATTCCTATAGTTATTCCTAAAATATGCATCTTGCATAGGTACTACTTAGATTTTATACAAGAATTATTGTTGATTTTAATGCGTTTCAAGTGTTTTGACCCTCGTTTGTTATTGTTTCTAACCTAAGGCAACGCCTACAAATTATGCAACACGTTTCATTTATGTTCAACTTAATTGGCAAAGTCCAATTTTAACAAATTTTTACCAAAAAAAATTAAATTTGTATCTCAATTTTTGAGCTAATTTTTACACCTAAGATATTTTGAGCTGATTTGTGCAATTGAAAATAAAATTCCAAATTTGGGAATATGGGGGGAGGGAGCACAAATTAGCTCAAAATGACTATTATAAGATGAGGTGGGAGAGAGGCAAATTTACAGAGCTTTTGGGATAATCTGCTTGTCCGATAAAATTTGTATAGTCTGTCCCACCCTAGCTTGGCAGTGGAATGTATTAGCAAAACAATTATTTTGATTATTCCCAGATGTCTAGTAACTCCTACAGCACTTAAAACTGTCCTTCTTATCCAAGTCGAACAACGAATTTACACAAAAGCAATATTGGAAATAAACTTTAAATGTTGTCGAAGTAAAACAATCTCATTTTACTGCCACGTTAGGGTGGGACAGACTATATGAAGGTTCCTAAACAGGGCATCGAATCTTTAACCCCCCAAAAAATATATTTTTTGGGAACCTGAACCCGTAATACTTTTTTGATGTACCTAAACCCATTTTTCAGGTTTTTGTGGGTTTACAAATCAAATAAACTAGGAAAGTGTAACAGTGTAATGCATTGTTTAACAAGCACCTACAACATCTTCTCCAACCAAACACGATTCTCACTCAATCAAAGATAACATTCAGTGACCCAGGTTCGTGTTTTAATAAACGTTCGGTTCCGGTTCCAATAAAAATATTCATTTACAGGTTCAGTTCCGGTTCCTGCATAAAGGTTCCTGTTCTCAAATTTTAAATCAAACTATTGATTGAGCGAGCGCAGCAAGCGGCTTCTTTAGGCACGGACCTCTGTTTTTTTTTTGTGTGTTTTTTTCAGTTACTGGAGTTATACAGGTTACAGTTTTTCTCCAATCGAGCCGAAATTTTGCACACATGTCGCAGACCTGTACGGGTCTCTGGGCTTGCAGGCCTTAATTTTTTTTATATCCGTTAATTGGTTCAAATTATTAACCAAAATTTTGAGTTTAGAAAAAAATTATCTTCCGATTGGTTGGTTCGATCAATTTGAAATTTTATCAAGTCATTGCAACCAACATTGTCTTAAATCTTACTTGGAAAACGCTCTGTGTAACGCGTTGATAAGCGAGCACGGATTTCGTCACAGACTTGTATGAAAATCTCAACAAATTTCTTAAATATTTTCCAATAACCATGCAACGATAAACGCTCAGAGAAACGCGTTGATGCGCGAGCACCGAAATGTAGACCAAACAATCCACCAGCAACTACCTGTCTTGCCCGGATGTAAAAGGGTAGCTGCGACTCCCGCAGGGTAGGTTCAACACAATGACACAGACCGGATATCAGGAACAATACCTGAGTCTACGGATACGACATTGAAAAGAATGATCTGTCTAAGTAGCAAATATAACACAAGTCAGTATCAAACTAATAATGATTCGTTACAACCAATTGAAGGATTTGGCTGAAACTTTGTATAATTTAAGACAATGCTGGTTGTAATGACGTGTCAAAATTTCAAATAAATCTGAAAATATTTTTTTCAAAACTTAAAATTTTGGTTCAAAATTTGAACCAATCAACGGATTTCAAAAAAGATTGGGGTCTGCAACGCCCAGAGATGGTCCAAACATGTGTGCAAAATTTCAGCTCGATCGGAGAAAAACTGTGACCTGTATACGAGCAGCAACAGAAAAACACACAAAAAAAACAGAGGTCCGTGTTAAAAGAAGCCAAAAGGAGACGCTCGCTTAACAAAGTTTCAGCCAATTGGTTGTAACGAATCATTTATTAGTTAGATACTGACGTGTATTATATTTGCTACTTAGATAGTACATTCTTATCCATGTCGTATCCGTAGTCTCGGGTACTGTTCCTGATATCCGGTCTGTGTCATTGTGACACCTCTACCCTAGCAGGAGTCGCAGCTACCCTTTTACAGTAGTATACCGGTGTAGCCCTAAAATATCGCACATTGGCCGAGACATCACTGTGACGAAACTACTACACACAATGGGCTGAAAATTTCACGTAATATGAACAACATACTAAGGTAAAACGTTACTTTTGTAGGAAAATAATTACATCACTTCAAATTTGGTTGTCAAAAATCGATTATACCATGCTCAAATAGAGCGCGCGTACAGAAAACGTGCATTAGTTGAGACGCTGTTTATTCGAATCTACTTACAATAATAAACTAAAAATTTAAAATCTTATGTAAAATATATTGCCATCATTGGTGTAAAATTTCAATAAACTTGAATCAATGGGACGAAAGTTATGGTACCTTGAATTTGAGCTTAATAGCAGCATATACGGGAGATAATTTCACTTTTTGAAATTATCGTCTGTAATAAAACTTACGAAATGATATTCTACATTTAGGATCAACTTCAAGATACCATAACTTTCGTTCCATTAAACCAAATGTAGGTATTGAAAATTATACATTATTGATAGCAATATATTTTGTATAAAATTTAAAATTTTCATCTTAATATCGTAAGTAGTTTCAAAGAAACATTGTCCGGGCCAATGGACGTTTTCTGTACACGGGCTATGAGCTCCATGTAATCGATTTTTCGACAACCTAGTGTAAACATCTTTTTTCCTACAAAAGTAATGTTTTTGAAACTTTCACACATTAAACGTTACTATGTTGTTTATATTATGTGAAATTTTGAGCCAGATGTAAGCGGTAGTTTCGTCACAGCGATGTCTCGCCCATTGTGCGTTTTTTTTGCGCCAACCGGCCAACCGCCAACCGGTTTCTCGAAAAATGCTTTACGCATTTACTGCGTGTATAGTCCGCATCCCTGTTTTGAGATTTCAATATTTTAAATATATCCGCGGACTATAGTCTATATGCGAGTAAATACAGTAATAGTGTTTAAAGGTGCGTCGGCAGTGAGGTCATTTTGCGCACTTCAAGATTTATATTTTTTGATCATATATGGAGGTCACGGGGAGAGGTAGACCAAAGGGGCCCAGTCCGGGGAAGTACAGCACGGGTGGGAAGGCCAGGCCAGAATGGGCGCGGGAGAGTTCGGGCCGGTGGGACCAGATTCGGGGAGACATCCGTCTCGAGGGGGGAGGCCGGCCCAAGGGGACCGTAATTTCGAGGGAGGGCATGGGTAGGTCAACCCTGGCTGCTCTTTGTCTGAGCCTCACCACTGACCTGTCTGGCATGGGTAGCCCTTACACATGAGCATGCTCGCCGGCTTAGCAGCAGCGGATCATTGGCCAACACAAACCCCACTACCGCGCTAAGGTGGCAGCCATCGGGGGGACCCTTTTACATGCGGGCAAGACGGGTAGTTGCTGGTGTTTTGGTGCTAGCTCATTAACGCGTTTCTGTGAGCGTTTTCCTTGTTATAAATTTGAGCATTATGAATGGAATTATTGGTTTTGGATTTGTCCTATGAATTAAAGCACTGTATAGTGTGCTGTAACGAGGCCATCGTTATGTGTACAGAGTTTACAGGTTGGAACACTGACAAAATCTTCGAGGAGACAGTATAACATTCATTTTGTCTGAGCTCTCATGTCTATATTTTCATTCAACAATGCACTT
Organism: Leuctra nigra; assembly: GCA_934045905.1. Lineage (NCBI taxonomy): Eukaryota > Metazoa > Arthropoda > Insecta > Plecoptera > Leuctridae > Leuctra > Leuctra nigra. Next base: position 9,298,122 of record OW203763.1, on the reverse strand, counting down.
CTCATCACAGTACAGTCAGATTCAACAATTGAAAAGTTATCAAAATTAATAATGAGAAATTTTATAAAAAAAAGTACAACTTTGTGAATAATATCATATCCAAGTGTTACAAAATTAATTGTATGTTTCTTTTTATTGAAAGAGAAACATTTTAAATTTAATAAATCAAATAAATTATAAATGTTCAGTTCCAGTTCTTGGGGAAAAAAGTAGAACTGTCCTGGTTCCAAAATGAAAAGGCTTCATACCGGTTCTCAGGTCTTGTTGGTTCAGGTCCCTGATGATAACATAACATTATTTCTGTTTTTCAACACTCTGGAATATTGAAAAACAGATCCACCCATGTGCCACGGATCTCAGCCGTTTAGGCTGAAAGTGTATAAAATATGGAATAATGTTGGTCTTGATTACCATGCACAATTTGAACATAATCGGATCATTTTGATTTTCGACCAAATTGTCATAACTTTTGAACCATCACCTTATGAAAAATGTGTAAAAATAATTAGCGTAGCTCGTCTTTGCAACTCTTAATGACCCTGCAAAATTTCAATTTGATCAGTCAACCAATAATTAAGAACCAATTGAAAATTATATCATTTTTTAAATTAAACCAATCAACGTATTTAGAAAAAATACATAAAATACGTCTGTACACCACGTAGGTGATCCTTACATGTGTGCAAAATTTCAGCTCGATCGGAAAAACGGTGTAGCGGCACGGACAAAATAAAAAAAGAGGTCCATGCCAAAAGAGAGAAAGGAGACTCTCGCTTCGCTCGCAATTAAGTAAGGACTTGTCCGATTTTGAACTTACAGTTCCATAAGTCGGTTGGACTTGAGTTCATTGACAAATCACGACTTAAAAATAAAATTTTTGTGATTTGAATTATTCAAATTTAGTAAACTGAAACCCAAAACATTTATTGGTTTTAAGCACGTAATTAAATACCTACTTATAATTCTAAGTGTGGACCCGAACCTGAACCCATATTTTTTTGCCTGAACCCCAACCCATAAATGATCGGGTTCAATCCCGTTTCTAAATCGAAGCCTAAGTAGGCACAAACTCATTATAGTCCTTTCAAATACCTACCTACATAATGGGACTTGCATACCTGTCAGTTTGAGTACTGATCCATACCATAAATATTCAAGAAAAAATACTTCATTATATGAACAAGATCGATGCACATTAAATGTGTTGACTATTTTTATATTGGACCAAAATGTTAATAGATCAAATATTCAATTACACCCTAAATCTGTTCTTAGGGTTTTAATTCAAAGATGTATTCTCAAGATTGGTGACTATAGCCACTTATCTTGAATAATGCAATGTATAACCTACAACCTATTAATACTTAAAAATGCAGTCAACTGTTTATAGATAAACACTTATGTAGGTACCTAGTTTTAGTGTCTGCCAAGGCTGGTAACTTTGCTTGGTGTGTATGTACCACACGTTCTGAGCACAACACAACCATAGGTGTGTGCAGGAGAAAACATTTCGAGGAGGTACCGACTAATTACTCTGGTTTGCAAAGCGTTGCCCCGGAAAAAATTCAGTGGATCTTGCATCTTGATGTTATCCGAGGCACTTGTACACATTTGCGCAATATTGCGTTCTTTTAAATCTGAAAAATGTACACTTGGCCAAACAAAAATTGAACGTTCAATAAATCTGATAGGCTGATAAATTTAAATCGCACCATCAGAAGTCAGTCTAAGCAATCTCATTGTCTCATTCTAGCATAGATTCTAGTAGGTGACCTCACATTTCAATGATAATAATAAGCTTTGATTGGTTATGGGACATGACCAGCAGTCATTCAAATTTGGTCAACGATCAATTTTTGTTTTGCCGAGTGTGCCATCTTTTTTCTTCAAGGTTACTGATCCTGTGGATCCACTATTCATGCGAAGGGGTTTCGTTTTCTTGCACATACCCAGAGAAAATTATCTTTCAAAGCCACTTGATTTTGTTGCAATTTTGAGATATTACACAAAGTTTTGGGGAAATGCACAAAATTTCATTAAAACAATTTGTAGGTACCTACATAACTTTTATGGAATCAACAATTGGTTAAGAGATATAATTTTAAATGGCTGATGTAACTTATAGGGCCGGTCTTTCAATACCCTGTTAAATACGTTAACATACTTGGTGATCATTGAAGGAATGCCATTGGTTGTTGCCATGACAATAAAGTTTTAATCAACTGTTTAAAATTTAGCAGAGTAAAATCGGTCTTTAGTGATATTTTCAATTGAAAACATAGTGTTTTCGATTAACTAAGTAGGTACTACTTGAAAGGGTGGCAAACACAACCCATGGTGAAATGTGGACAGAGGTGAAACTTGAGCCATCCCGTTTGCCTATTGTACATTGTTTTATTTTACTCTTTGAAAACAAATTTAAAGATCTAAAATGACCCTTTTGTGGAGGTTATCACATTGCATTGAGTGGGGTGGGTCCCTCCATCTCGTGCCCCATTCCAAAAAGAATACTGGGTGTTTATTTGTTACACCGGCTTAAAAACTCTTTGTAATAAAGTTGATTGTTAATTTTGACTTTTTTCTTTCCAATAGGTTTTATTTTCATTGAAATATCACAGTCCAAGATAAAGTTGATCACAGTTTATTTTCATAAACATAAGTAATTGTGCATCAATAGTATAGGTACCTACTAGAGAGAGTAGCTATAGTGGAATGAGGATCAGGAGATCAGTCTGCACTGACAGCAAAATATATCACAGGCTGGAATGTAAATAGCACCCCCCCCCCCCCCCCCTCCCCCCAATACGGTAGGGTAAGAAGTCAAAATAATTAAAAAGTTAATTTAAAACTCATAAATAATTTGTATTCGTGTAACTGCCTAAGAAAAATTACTACATATTAATGAGGGCAAGGCAATCACAAAATTTAATAAACAGCATTCATAATACTGATATATTTTTATTCAGAAAACAATTGCGACTTTTTAGGGAACATACATTTCTCTTATGATCAATTAATAATTATTATACATTTAGTAGTTACCAATCAGTCATATAGGAAGTGAAGCATGCATGCAAGGTCTGTGTCAATGACCTTATCTTCTTAATGAACACTTTTTCAGTGATAATTTCAACCTAATTTGTTTCTTAATTGTGTGTCTGATTAATAAACGAGTATCTTTAATGAAATGTGTATCTATTTATGGTTTAGTTGCCAATCTGTTTTGACAGCTTAGTGGAATGTGCTCGTCAGTCAAAATTACCGTGAGGTAAAATTTGAAGTTTCACTGAACTTATTTATTGGTATTTTGAAATTATTTTCTAATCCTTAATGTCCTTCGCAACGTTTGATACTATTTAATATTTAAGTGCTCTACCAATGACAAAAGGTTTCATATATTTGAATATGAAATGTTTAGTTTCAATATCGATAACGGATACATTAACTTGTGTAAATAGTGATTTTCGTAACGCATTTTCGATGTTTCGATTCAAATGACAATTGTTGAATATTAAGGGCCAAATTTTTGTTATCGACACAATATTTTGGAACCAGTATAAGGGTGTATATTTTTTGGCGACGCTGTGTTCCAAAATGAAGTATGAACCGTCCTGGAAAGATAAACAAAGATTATTAATCTTACGATTGAAGGCAAATATTTCAATGTTGACAAACTGATATTCTGTGTAATTCATCCCAGCCACAGAAAAATATCTACGTATACAATTTGGTAGGTATCTAACCGATAAATTTCATATATTATCGTTGGTCATAATAAATAATAACGTACCTACTGTATGGAAATTACCGCAATCGTTTGACATTGAAAGTTGTCTTACCTGGTCGAGAACTCTGTGTATTTCACGTAGTAAATGGTCCATGTTCCTTGCATTGCATAGCACTAGCGTGGCCACAACTGCATCGAAACTTGCATCTGGGATTGTACTTAGACTGTGCTTCTCGCTGATAATAAGACTTTTAACTCGTACATTTGATATTTTATCAGGATTCGATTGAAAGTATTTATTGAGATAAACATTCTGATCGATTCCTGTGAAATGACTGTTTTTTGGATAATACTTGAGGTTTTCACCTAAAATAATGCAAATGGATTATTAGAGTTCGCACAAAATACTTAACATAAATTAATTAATTTACCTGTACGGACTCCAATTTCCAAAATTCGAATTACACCTTCTTCTTTTAGTTTTTCATTTGCAGATTCAAGAGTATAAAGCGAAGAAAACAACTTGGATTTATGATCCTTTGTCAATTGTTCGAAAGTGATATCGAAATTTGCGACTGCAATTGACAACAATTTCTTTTTTATTGCGTGTCTTTTCTTAATTAGCATGAAAAATATAATTAATACTATGAACGTAGGAAATCCATATCTCGTTAAATAACTTAACACAATCAAATCCACAGCACTCATAATAAATAACTGATTGATTCAAGCGACATAAACACAAGTACCAAGGTTCAAGCACAGTAGTTGATTTGGCTGTCTAAAGCACGTGTGCTGCAGTGTGCATGCGCCTTGGGTCAAAGAGATGATTGCTTGATTGACTGAGCCACCGTTAGTTAGTAATAACAATATTGACCGCCAGAGAGCAGGATCAGCTGGTTTTTAGAGTAGTTTCTCGGCTCGAAAACTGAACCGTAGAATAAAACCAATTTTCAAAGAGAAATTTATAAATTGCATTATTTGATTACATTGCAATAATTCTGAACTCTGAAAATGCTTTCATTAATAAAACTGGGCCGGCAAAAGCCAGGATCCTTTGGTCACTCAGATACGGCAATGTGCAATTAATTTTACTAGGCAAAAGGTCTGTTCGTTCGTTCTACTCCAGCGACGATGGAATTTTGAACATTTCGATTTTCGACCAATTGCGAGATTTTATTTAAAATTCAACCAATCTAAGGATTTGGCTGAAACCCTGTAAAATTTGATAAAAAGTTGATCGATCTTGCAAAATTAAAACAGATTGGATCAACCAATGAGAAGAATTTTTAAACTTTCATCAATCAACGGATTTCAAAACATTTTCAGTCTGCAAGCCGCTGCGTTGGTCCTAATATGTGTCCAACATTTAAGCTCGATCGGGGAAACGGTGTAAAATCAAACAAAGAAACAAAAACAGAGGTCTATGCCAAAAGAGCCGAAAGAGAGGCTATAACTTTCCTTGTAATTCGGGTGAACGCTTAACAATGGCTTAACAATATCAACGCGTTCACTCGGAGTTTTCGTAGTTGACGTTTTTGGGATTTATAATATTATTCGAAAATTCAAAATTACCGCTCGAAGTCTGATGTTATCTGGAAGAGTAATATTTCATAAAACTGATGCTTTCTGAAAGAGTAGTAATATCCATATTCGATCGTCAATGCTAAATTCTTCATCAGAAACTTCGCGCGGGTGTCCGCGGGTATGACGACCGTCTCATCCACTCATTGTCGCGCGGCGTTCCGATTTCACTGCCTCCTACATGACGGTCGTTTACTGAGTGTTCATCTGACCATAGTCATCTGACTGACATCCTCCTGGCCGATGTCCAAGATGGCCGATGTAAACAAAAGCAGAACTGTCTTAAATATTTCCAGTGACATTTTACGCGAATGTTCATTAAAATTTAAAAGACGTGTGTTTATTAACTAAAAACGTAATAAAGTGTATTGTGTTTTGTTTTTAATATGAAGTAACTAAATAAAGTGTAAACGTGACAATCATGAAAACTATGTGTTGTTCTTGTTATATAATCAAAACAAATGAAGTTGAGATCAGGCGCGTAGGAAGGGGGGGGGGGGAGTGGGGGTCAATGACCCCCCCACTTTTCATCTTGACACCCCCAGATATACAAAAATGTTGATGAAGAGATCCAAAAATTCACAGATTTGCTCCATTATGAGGTTGAATTCTCAAAATTTTCCCAAGTTTTGCAAAACTAATTGAACAGAGGTATTATCCAATGAGACAATAACTCGTTTGTCCAACATGATCATCCTCATGAATACAATTTAATAATTACACGTTACACTATGATACCAAAACATATAGGTACTTTCAGATTTTCCTTATTGCTTATTGGTTATTGCAACCGTTTTCTCATAACTTGTACATACATTCTTACATTTTACTCAACACTTGACGATACCCATACATGTATTATGTACTTGTCCACGGGATGATAATAAAATAAAATAAAATACAATACAAAGGAATTCCAAAATCGATTCATAATCGATTCTCTTTAGGGATTTTATCGAATAACAAAATTTACAGATTATAATGCATTTTGTCTAAAGTTTCCCAAGAATATTGCATATCACACATTTTTAATTTCTTTGAAAAGGATGCCAAAATAGCTTCAAATTCGATTCTTTTGTATCAAAAACTCAAAAAATTCCCTGCGGGGCCATAGGGGATTCTATAAAAACAAATAGAACTACAGATTATATTACATTTGTCTAAAGTTTCCACAGAATATTGCATTTCATACATTTTAAATTTCTTTGAAAAGTATGTCAAAATAGCTTTAAGGTGGATTCTTTTGTATCAAAAACCCCAAAAATTCCCTGCGGGGCCAATGGGTATTCTCTAAAAACAAATAGCTACAAAATATATTACATTTGTCTAAAGTTTCCACAGAATATTGCATTTCACACATTGTACATTTCTTTGAAAAGTATGCGAAAATAGCTTCAAATTCGATTCTTTTGTATCAAAAATTCAAAAAAGGCCCTGCGGGGCAATTTGGGTTGCGGGCCCTCCAGACCCCCTTGTAACGGCGTCTACTTTTCCTCACATTCATTGATCCCGATAATTTTGACCCCCCCACTCAAAATGAAGTTCCTACGCGCCTGGTTGAGATTGTCATTGGGAAATAGTTCACATCATTCCACATCATAGCTCACATCATTTCCAGAGGCCAGGAAGGGTCCAGGGCAATAAGATTGTGCCAAATGCACAATTCGAGATCAAGCCTATACCATAGAGGTAAGAAGGGTTGGGCCTATACCTACGTGAACAAGATATTATTCAGCAAATCCAAAAATTATCAAAAATAAAAAATACTAATAAAATCTAGTAGGTATCAGTTTGGTCTCAACAATACTAGATTAGAAATAGAAAGTAAATCAAATTAGAAACTTACTTCAATTTTGCCTTCACATGTCCTGTATTTCGCAAGGTTAAGGTATGAATGTCATTGTCAAATCCAACGACAGGTAATAGTTTACAAATAGTTAATTATGCCAAATTATCACCATACTTTACCTATAACATATCTTAATTTGCTGAGGTATGTATATTTGGTAACTTGTTAATTTTTTTATATCGAAACAAAAATAAAAGTACTATCTATCTGCAAATTATTTTCTTATTGCTTAATGAAGTGACATCATATCCAATCAAAATTACAATATAAAACATAATATTATTTCAAACTCAACAATGTAATATTATTAAGGCACTGAATTCTCCAAATTGGAATTTGTATAATATAAAAGTAGGTGATATAATCATGATAATGCCTTATCCAGCCAACCAATGCAATTCAAATCCATCCCTCTACAGAGTTGCTTGAGGGCTGCAACAAACAATTGACAGGGAGGACAAGATTAAACACCCTTCTCTTTTCACCAACACTCGCGTTATTTGTCGCAGTCACGTTTTACTACCAACGTCAAAATTGATGTGATAAACATTTTAAATAGCATCAAATTTGTTCTATGCCACGTTCGTCTCTAGTACTTGAATACGTACTCTACTCTTTATTGTGTAACATCAGCAAAACTTTGTGAAATCGAAGAGAAAAAGAAGAGGGAGGCGAACAATCCTTTTGTCAAGTGGTTAATCTTGGTGACGATGTTTTTTCATTATTGCAACATTGTTTTCCAATAGGCTGATACTTTACACTGAATTATAGTTAGGCGAAATCTGTGAAGAGATGTATTCAATGATGTTCCGTTTTTGTCTAACAAAAATTCGGAAGTATACGTACGAAAAATACTGGTTTTAAAATCTTTCTCTATTTTATTATCAGTGCTATCAAATATTTTTAAGCTGGCAAAATCAGTGCGCCATAAAGTACATTGTAAATTCAAATTCTGTATATTGTGTTCAACTTTACTATACGTACCCATAATGTTACTATCACTCTGTCTAGCACATGCCGATACCTGGCATCATAAAAAATATCATTACATGGTTCAATATATTGGTAGATCAAATTATTGGCAATTTAATTATCATGGACTACATTTTGTTTGCATATCGTGTGTTGGGTTTTTCTCTGAACTGGAAAATCTCATTGGTGCTCTCAATAACTCAAAGGTCACAAAGAGTAAATAAATTCTCACAAGAAAGAGCTATTTTCTCTATAACTTTACTTCTGTGGCTTGGTGTTGCGAGAAGCCAGGAGTGATTTGAATCGCTCCTGAGCGTTATGCATCAAATGGTACATAAGTGTATGCAGGTTGCCTAACTTATAGCATCTTTGCCATCATGTAGGCCTAACATTAGGAAATGCCCGAAACAATTCGGGTGGCCAGAGGTAGGGGTAGTATGTGATGTCTATGTGTTGTTTGCGTAGGGTTTCTAAAGCTAGTAACTATTTAAAATTTGGTTTATATCGGTTAAAGGGTGTAGGATTGTAGAGAACATACAGATTTTCATGAATAGGTACCTACTCTTCTCAAATGTAGGAGAAGTGTTGTGTGGGAGAGAAGATGTGATAAGTTGATGTGATCAGAAAGTTGAGTGAGTCAGTTCATAGTTAATCATGTTTTCCTGTTTGTCCCCTAACTGGCAACCCGATCTAAAATCAATGCGATCGTACACAATGTTTTGCCTCTGTTAGACGCTGGAAGCTCATTATTGTCGATAACTTGGTCCATTTCCCTGGAGGAGGAGAAGCGTTGCATTTCTCAAGACTGATGGTTTCAGGTTGTTCCTGCACGTAGGAAGATTTGTAAGAGTGGGAGGGGGGGGGGGGGGGGGGGGGGAGCGGGGGATATCGTAAATGACGATGAAGAAAACGCGGCTGCTCTTGAGACCCCCCGTGCAGAATCAGGAACATTTGAAAATCCATTTCCGATTATTTAAAAAATACGCGATTTGTACACTATTTTAATCCATTATTTAATAGGGGAGGGGGATCCCCTATTATTCCTAATCTTCCCCTTCGCCGATTAAAAATTTACCTTCAAAAACTGTAAAAACAATTGCGTCGACACACACCATATTAATTCATATAAAATATAATGGCCGTGGCTATGCTCCTTGGGGAACATATGGGGGATTGGGGGAACCCCTCGCACCCACCCCCTCTTCATGTACGTTAGCATTCATATTACCAATCATATTACCATTCATATCACCATATTATCAATCATCTCGAGAGAAAACAAAAAATTGCAATAAAACAATGTAAGTAAATACAAAAGCTACTGACAATTTGGGATCTGCAAGCAGACATATGCGGATGTCAACACCAAGACCGTACTATGCTAATCTTACAGACGGAATCCAGTAGACTCTGCTTACTGGCGTCGATACTTTGGATGGATATTCTTTTGAGCACGAGCTGAATATAATATAAAAGCATCGTATATCTATATTCATAATAGCTTTTGTCAATTTAAAGAAGTGTAATAATATGTCGAATCTAGAACGAATTGAATGATATATTTGCAGTATTGAGTATTTTGTATTGAGTAATGGACGTATTTTAAAGTCGATTTTATTCTTCCGTGGACTCGATATCGCCCAACACATGGCCACACGACCAGAGTATAAGATGTTATCTAACCCAGAACTCACGTGTAACCCGCCGTATCTTCATCGTGGTCACCAGAAGGGGGGGGGGGGAGGGGGGCGAGAGGAGGCACTCTGTCTCCACTTCATTTTACACGTTTTCATAGCACATATGAATAACCAGAATCCCCCTGTAAAATTTTCACGACAATGATCATCATTGCGCCCATACATGTTGAAGGCAAGGTAGTTAGCTAACAAACTTCAATTACGAGTGCCCCTGTCAAATTATGTTATGAATCTTCTTAGCAACGCAGATTATTTGTTAACCATCCCTTCAATTTTCTTTCCCGACAGAGGAAACCTAAAAGAGACTTGGATGTGAATTTGATTGGACATGGAATCGAACTCAGACCTCCTGAATCTCAATGCAGAGTTTATAGGACGCGATCAGACGTCATAGAAAAAAATGTTGACTTTAATTCTTTTTGCTGTTAAGCCTGATTTACACGGTACAATTTCTTGAACAACTTCTGTGTCACAGTCCCATTTTTCATACAATTTTGTATTTACACGATGCAACTTCTTGTCACAGAACATGAGCTCAACTTTTATATCATTTAAATCATGTTCTAATTTCCATTCAAGAAGTGTGACACAGAAGTGTGACACAGAAGTGTGGCACAGCAGTTGAAAAAGAAGTTGCTCCGTGTAAATATGGGCTTTAGTGAACTTAAGTATAGGTACATTTTTATTTTTATTCTGTTTCTAATTCATACGGGATTCACATTGTGTTGTGACGGCCGCTGATGATTCGGCCATCTTGAAAAAGATTACAGACCTCTGATGATGAAAGGGCGTACTTAATGTAGCAACAATGGGATTGCCATATCTTTGTTGTTCAATTGCTGATCCGTCATTATTTCATCAAAATCTAACTAAATAGATACGGGCTATTCTAATTCTCTATTAAATCCCAGGCTATTCATTTGATCATGAGACCAAATTATTACCAATAATACAAGTCGACATGCGTGCTAGAAGTATAGCGATAAAAATTATTGGTTGATTAATTAAGTACTTGAACAATTAAAAACTACATAATCAAAAAGTTAGGGGGCTTTTTAAATGAATAACACCAGTTTTTATTCCATGCCAACTTTTATCATGCCGTCATCAAAATATCAATTAAAATAGGTGCGTTTTTAAACTGGCCCATATTGCGTCACTTAAAAAATACCATATGTTGTAACATTGATGTGATACGTGAAACATAAGTTAGTTTCAAAAAACTGTTTAACAATATAATAAAATTCTTGTAAGTTACTAATTTACCTTGGCGTAATTAAAACTAGAACGTGTCAGAAGAGGGTGTTAGGTGAAGTGTGAAGTGTTGGTGGTATTGGCGATGAGTTGAATATCAACAGATGTGTAGAGGATGGTGGGATAACATCTGATCATCCACAATTCCACCCGGAATCATCTGTAACATCGTTAACAGCAGTGGCGTGCGGTCAACTGCCTCACCACTTCACCAAAGCAATTAGTTTTACATAACAAAGAAAATAGATCTGAAGTACCTAGTACAAAACATACCGAAAACTTTGGTGAAGGTCATGATGTAACGATCACTTTGTCTGGTCAATTTTAAGTTTTAAAAGTGTATAGTAAAAGTACTTGAATGTGTAGGTACTAAAGTATACGCAGGGAAATAGTAAATATGGTTGCGTGTGTGTGTAATGTATTTGTGTGTATAATTTATGATACCCTTCTAATAGATCGAGGTTTTTTCACGCTAACACCACTCTGGACCGGTTCGAATTTGGACCAAAATGTATCTTTTGCTTAAAGTTTTAGTCATAAGAGTTTTTAGTAATAAAGAGAGTATACAACATGAATTATAGAGAACAGGTACCTAACAATCAAAAAAGGTATAAACACAAAAATTTTAATTTTCAGAAAATGAAATGAACCGAAATTTTCGACGACATCTCAGCAAATAATAGCAATCATTGTCACAATCACAAGTAAAATAATAAACTTATGTTGATTTTTTTTTTATTAATTTGGGCTAGAAGAAACTTCAAAACTTTGATTGATTATTTCATAAAACAATTCCTAAGTATATTGATTCTGCTTTGGCTTCTTACATTTTCATATAGATTTACCTCAAAGTATTTTACCTTAGTCCAACTTGGCAGGAGCTAAGGTTTTAGGTATGTACCTAGTACAAATGTAAAAATTTACATAATATATCTAAATATATATATTGCGCTATTTCCCTACATAGGAACTGTGAGACATATTTAGATGTGAAATTTCAAAAATATATATCAGACAGCTGCAACCAATAACAGTTGGGGCGAATATTTTCTTTCTATTAATTTCCCATTAAAATGTTCAGTGAAAAATTGTTGAGTTAATTTTCGCTCGGATGATCATAAATATTTGATTGAAATTGGTGAACGGTGAGAGAATAGGGTGGTACATGCTAGAACAATAAACCTCCCTGTTACCACCCCTAACTAATGTTCACGTTCAAATCAAGTAGAAAATCGCATTCACTTTTGTTTTCAAATAATCAACCGCAATAGGCGTTTGAATTTCAAGTACATTTAACATCGATTTCTACAGCTCTCTTCACTCTTATTAGGTGATGTGATGTATTATTGTCAGCCGACCAAGCTGTTCTTCTACCAGATCCTTGCTATGCTAGTCCCTTGATCCAGACAGAGAAGGATGTGACTGAATCCTGGCAATAATAATGGATTTATCTTGACTTTTAAATGAATCACTGAAATGTTACCAAGTTTTTGGATGAATCGGCTTCACGGTTTAGTATAAATATTTACTGGACTTACGTCCGAAATGTTTTTATAATGATTATTCGACGACTTAAGTTATCATTTTACTTTCGTTCAGTAACTTAGTAACTCTCATTCACAGTTCAGTTCCTTTATTTACTATTAATAATTTAGGATGACAAATTATAAATGATTCTGTTGTTTTATTGACGACTCGCCAGCTTTGCAATATCACATCTGTTTGGGATGAATTGGGAGATTATGATGATGGTGATGAAGACAGGAAACTAGTGTGGAAGTAGTAAAGAACCTTCCCAACATTTGCCTCTTGACTGAGGGAAACTGTGTAAATATCCTCGGTCAGCAAGGTCGGTCGTGGGAATCGAATTCATTCAATGAATGATCGTTTGAATTCGGTTACATTAGATTCTTCTGAGCTTTATGGAAATTATTCAATACAGAACATAACCAATTTATAAGTGGCACTGTTCTAAATTACCAAATGTTAATAATGATTTCTTTAAATCACAATCTTCAAGTTGATAATAGGAACCTTAAAATGAATGTTTACTACACACCTCCCTCCCCATTACTACATGGATTGTGAGTGACATATTTGAATTGTCTTTTGGTGTTTATTGGTACCACTAAGTCCTATTTAATGACCTTTAAACGAAGTTAATAGGGCCCCTCACTGACAAGCAAGGATTGAAGGTATACTATATCCAGAACGAGGAACTTTATGTAGTATAGACAAGCTTTCTGACACTTCACGTCTCTATAATATTCTAACAATGTGTCAATAACGAGATAGCGGGTGGTGGAGCACGTCAATTATCAGAACGAAGTGAAGAGAACACCCCAGTTGAGGTCATTTTAATTGACGTTGCTGAGTCAAGAAGTTTTATTTGTTAAATTTTGGTTTACTTGGGGGATATTTTATTATTTGAAGACAGAATTTCGAAAATTTCGATGCTCTACTTCGATAATAAACGTGTACAGTTTCTTGACAGTTCGGATGAGGGACAGAACCGAGCATTTTTACTTGAGGGCTGGAATATCCCTTTGAGTATAAAATAATCATCTCAATATTCTACTACTAAATATTATTAAAACGTGTTTATTGAACGTGCAATGTTGCAATAGATCCTGAGGGTACAAAATAAAAAAAGACGAAAAAATAATTTATTTTTTTAAACTCCATCTCCTATTTTTATTTCTGTGTGATATTTTATATGAAAAAAGGAACTTCTGTGTATAGGCTTATGGTCGGGCAACAATAGCAAACAAGTCGGCGGGTTGTGTAGGGTTTGGGGTATATTGAGTTGGGTTTTGTGCGTGGGGTTTGTGTCTCCCACTGCCACCTCCCGGTGTCGACTCGAAGCATTAATTGATTCAATCACTGCAAAAACACGAGCGTTTCTTCCGTGGTGCTATATAGATATAATAATATCATTGCGTAACACGTCTGGTTGGGTAGAGCGGGTTGGTATATTCTACAGGCGTTATAGAAGTCCGATGCCCCCCCCCCACCCCACCCCCCCCCCCCATGTCGAGTCACAAGATAGACATGGCACATATCAAGTCAGGGGTAAACAGTTACCTTTTGACATTAGTTTTTTAAACCGTGAAAAATGAAAATGTGTGATTTAGTTTTGACGGTAATTGTAAAAGCATCTCGATTCATATGACGGGTGAAATACATAATTATTCGATTTTGAATTTAATTAGAATATGCATTAGATATCATTAAAAATTAACATTTTAAAAAAGGATATTCGTTTTTTTCATTAATCCATATATTTAGTTATCAAACAATGAATTATTAAAGGTTCTTGGCTTTTATAAAATTATAGATGTTGAAGAATTCCATCTTTTTTCCAAACTGATCTAAGCTGATCTAAGGTATCATAGAGAACTTTGGTTTGGTCACCCATGAATTGAATTTTTTGCGAACTCGGAAGTTTGCGATTACAGCAGCAGGGTGAGTTGGGAATATTATTTTGCCTTAGGTGACTAAATATGAAGCAAACATAGCACGTTTTAAAACCAATCCGAGTGACAAATTCGACAAACCTCTCCACCTCAAAAAAGGACATTTCACACCCCAACTACATAGTTATAGAATATTCAATATTATTGTTTAAACTTCATGTCCTAGGGGTGTTTAATTTAACAAAGTTACTATGCACAGGGAAAATGTATAATATTATAAATAATGACTTAACTTTCTAAAAGCTATAATTATCATAGTATCCTGGATGAATTAATGAATAAAATAACGCAATAGGAGATGTCCTAAAACTAGTAATAACTGCTCCTTTCTCTACGGTAATATGCATTCAATCTTTAACGAAGCATCGATCCTATTATTATGATGACAATTATTCACATTTTTACACTTATCAGGAATTCATAAGAACATAGTGTTCTTGCGTGATCTTGCGTGATATGAGTTTTTAGTATCTGTATAAAAAGAACAGACAAGTATCTTTGCCTAGAAAAATTAAAATTCGGTACCGAAAATTACGATACAGTATTGCAGTTTCAGGGTAATGGCTGGGATGAGGCGACTGCCCCACTAAATTAGGCACCGCAAACATTACAAATATTCCTAGTAGCCAAATGATATTCCAATTAAGAAAAATAATTGATGTATTTGATCTTAAACTATTGGCTTTCCTCCATCCGAATATATATTCGACGATTACATTTTATACTGGATGTTCCATAAAAAATGTTTATAACAATTCTGTGATTATAATCATAATTGGAATGATTTTCTAAGTTTCAAACCGGTGTCTTTTATCATGATCGTCTCTTTAATATTTTTAAAATTGAAGTAAAGCTCTCCTCATTATTCTATGGAATATAATTATCTCCATTTGTTTTGCTGTGTTCATGTTGCCACGCCGGCGTCGTCGCCTCGGGCAGAAATAACCAGTGCCGGGCTAGCAACAGCTGGAGATGGGTGTGGGCGGGTGATCTCGTGGTAGTTGACAAAGAGAGAGACACGACATGAGCGAGAGCAATAGGATCAGAACTAGGTGCTAGACTATCAAGACATAAGGCTGTGATGTCCAGTTGACATTAATTATGGTTTTATTACATAACCTCAAGTGAGGAATAAATGAACAGTCAAATAAACACAACATACAAATGATCAGAATGAGATAACAGATTACCGGGGGTTTGACCTCCTCGCGTAAATGGACTCTGTGTACAACACAGGTCGTAACCTCATCAGCTGTGTGCCTGGAGGCAACACAACACATGCAATTGAATGAATAGCAAATAAGACTGATACAATACAATGATAAATATAATAAACTCTTTACTTACACTCCTCCGTGATAAGATGCTCGCCGAATTACTTCGGACATTTACTTAAATAGAACTCGTACAGACGACGTTCTAAGATTACTGGACTTACTTAATACAATGTTGAATTTAGATAGGTGTGATGATCCGAAAAGGGTGCCCTTTCCCTGACTGCCTGACTCTCCGCGGAGACAATCCAAGTGTGGCCACACTTGATTGCAATACAAAAACTACGCAACGACAAAATACATTAACTACTCTATTGCAAGTAGGCCACAGGGGCACAATAATGATTCTGTTAACAAAGCTCAAGATTGAACCTGCAAGTAGGGGCTGGACGACCAGTCGCACTACGTTATATCCGCTACAACTTAGCGTGGTTACAATCTACATTTAAACACTACTCACGCGGCGATGTGAAGTCGACGACGGTCAGTCAGAGAAAGAGAATGAGCTCAGGTCGCCGATCCGCGAACTCGACTATCATTGACCATTGCGCATGACATCTTTTCTGCTCTAGGCGACCCTCCAAATATGGGTACAAATGCCGGCTAATGGTAACGACTTGACGTTGGCGCCAGCGCCGAATTCAAACCGTTACAATTCCCCGTTAACCCCAACAAAAAGAAAATACAATTTTCTTTTTCTTCGAGTTCTTACAGGCTAACTATCATAATAACTACGCAAATCCTTGATGTGCCAGGTTCCGATGTCGCGTCCATCGAGGTCCTTGAGACGGTAGATCAGCGGTGACGTTTTCTTGCTGATCTCGAACGGTCCTTCGTATCGAGGCGCTAGCTTGGCTGCATAGTTGTCGGCAGCGTTGGACAAGTGGAAGTCTCTCTTCAAGACTCGGTCGCCAACATGGAATTCCAGCGGGCGTCGTCGGAGGTTGTATCTCACGGCGTTTTGCTGAGGGCGCGTTTCAAACGAGCGCGAATATCTGTAAAAATAGATTTTAGTCCTTGCATCTTGTCAACATTGTCCGCGACAATAATAATCGCCATATCGATAGCGTCGGTGGTCTATACCACACAGAATTATTTCACGACCCAAAGTTAACGTATGCATGTGTCTAGCCAGTTACTTCGTTCACTGCTGTACGTAGGGCACAACCTATTTTCGGCACATTCTTGTCCCATAGCATATGATTGTCGGTGATGTATGATCTCAGCATACCTAGAACAGTACAATTAGCGCGTTCCGTCGGGTTCGCTTGTGGATGACGTTTGTCGTTGTAGTGAAGAGTACTATGGTAGTCTGGACTCTTGAGCCATCTTCTTCCAAGGAGCTCCTATGAACTCAGGACCATGGTCACAAACTAAGATCTCTGCAGTGTCGTACACTAAGAATACCTCGTCTTCTATCTTCGGCGCCACGAGTTTCGACTTCGCGGATCTCAGAGGAAATAGTAGGCTGTATTTCCAAAAATGTGTCCGTCACCATCAAAGTTTTAGATACAGGTCACTGCTGTTTGCAGGCGCTCGCTTAAAGCATGAATTTCTTCTAACGACTCGGCTTCGTCCATGATGAAAAGATTACGTAACAGGGATAAATAATGACTGAACGATACAGCTCACCAGTATTCACGGCGTGTTCACGTAACTCGAAGGTCAAACGTATCTCGAGGTAATCGCAGCAAGCACAAGCGTCTGAAGGTCGTTGTTGTCCCACGTCGATTTTGGATTTGAGCACCAAAATGCCAACGTTCGGGCTCCACACATCGCGTCTTGATCACCAGGCCCCACGTTGTGTGCGCCAAAATGCCACGCCGGCGTCGTCGCCTCGGGCAGAAATAACCAGTGCCGGGCTAGCAACAGCTGGAGATGGGTGTGGGCGGGTGATCTCGTGGTAGTTGACAAAGAGAGAGACACGACATGAGCGAGAGCAATAGGATCAGAACTAGGTGCTAGACTATCAAGACATAAGGCTGTGATGTCCAGTTGACATTAATTATGGTTTTATTACATAACCTCAAGTGAGGAATAAATGAACAGTCAAATAAACACAACATACAAATGATCAGAATGAGATAACAGATTACCGGGGGTTTGACCTCCTCGCGTAAATGGACTCTGTGTACAACACAGGTCGTAACCTCATCAGCTGTGTGCCTGGAGGCAACACAACACATGCAATTGAATGAATAGCAAATAAGACTGATACAATACAATGATAAATATAATAAACTCTTTACTTACACTCCTCCGTGATAAGATGCTCGCCGAATTACTTCGGACATTTACTTAAATAGAACTCGTACAGACGACGTTCTAAGATTACTGGACTTACTTAATACAATGTTGAATTTAGATAGGTGTGATGATCCGAAAAGGGTGCCCTTTCCCTGACTGCCTGACTCTCCGCGGAGACAATCCAAGTGTGGCCACACTTGATTGCAATACAAAAACTACGCAACGACAAAATACATTAACTACTCTATTGCAAGTAGGCCACAGGGGCACAATAATGATTCTGTTAACAAAGCTCAAGATTGAACCTGCAAGTAGGGGCTGGACGACCAGTCGCACTACGTTATATCCGCTACAACTTAGCGTGGTTACAATCTACATTTAAACACTACTCACGCGGCGATGTGAAGTCGACGACGGTCAGTCAGAGAAAGAGAATGAGCTCAGGTCGCCGATCCGCGAACTCGACTATCATTGACCATTGCGCATGACATCTTTTCTGCTCTAGGCGACCCTCCAAATATGGGTACAAATGCCGGCTAATGGTAACGACTTGACGTTGGCGCCAGCGCCGAATTCAAACCGTTACAATGTTCTCTGTTAAACACATTTCCGACTTGTTTAGACAATGTAACTGCAGTCACGTGCCCTGCTCAACTATTCTTACTGACAATGGAGGGGTGATGTACTCATTATTTTCACATCTCAAACTCTTTATACACAATCTAAACTACGATATTCATAGCAGTCCTCAATACACACAATGAATTGTATTCCACTATCAAAGCTTTAGATTATTTGTTACATTTATACCCCTTCCGAATATATTTGCCGCATAGCATTGTTATAAGAAAAACATGCAATAAACAACTCATTTCCCATAATCCTCGTGTACTGAGTGAGTGTTTTGGCGATTGTTAGGGCCCTGTAGGTGGTAAATAAAGCCAAAGAGGGGCGGAGGGGCCCCCGCCAGGGCGCATTGCAACCAACGGTTTGGATATACGAATAACACGCGGCTCTCGTTTGGATTATGCACAAGGGCAAATAAAAGGAAATCAGTTTTTTATATTATCTTTTTTTTATATTTTTTGACTCCCCGCTGCGATTGTCACAATGATGTCGGTGGACATTGTTAGGATTATGCTGGAAGTACCAGCATTGCTCGCCAAGACAATGGTTACAAAACTCGATGTATTATCCACTCCATTTACTGTTTGGACGTGGAATCGTGGCAGATATACAAACAAAGTTCTTTATAGGGTAAATACGGGGCCGATCAAGTTCAGGTATACCTCCTGTCAAACTGATATTTTAAGAAGATAATTTCTTTGAGATCGGGAATAAATAATGTCATTCAATGATCATACATCATACATATCATACATAAACTTTTTTCTGAGTGGTAGGTAAGAAGGGAAATGTGCAAGGAGGATGTTTTCCTTGGAGGTGGAATGAATCATCGGAGATGCAGATTTTTTTACAAATGGTGACCAAAGATAATATCATCTTTACTTTTATTTATTTATTTATTTTGTATTATTTATTTATTTATTTAATTAATTTTTAACTTTATTTTAATTTTTTACTTTAATTTTCTATTTGATATTTGGTGTATGCTGTTACACGGGGGCTTAGATCTAACGATTCATTTGAAGACTGCAATTTCATAGTAATCACCGAATTATGACTGACATGTGTATGATCATAAATGAGACATTTGTCATTAGACTTTTGTCATGCGTTTTTTTTATATTTAATTGTGAAAAATACGTTAACATTTATACGTAGCTATAATTTGTACCATCAGTCAAGAAAGTTGTGTTCAAGATCCAGACGAACTTTACCCATTCACCTCATCATCCTTGAATCATCCTCATTAAGTAATTACTCATTATCAGTCTAATAGTTCAGTTCAGTTCAGGGTGCGTTAAACCAAGCAACAAATTATGTTATAAGAGAAATCAATTCGAATTTCTCAATCAATTAGAATCAATTTGAATATCAAGCAAATATTTTTAAAAAAATCACTTACTGGGAAAAATTCACTCACTGAAAAAAAATCACTCACTGGGAAACAGCAATGGTCCCACTAAATATGTTAAAATAGTATTTGACAAATCCAGCTTTTCCCTCCCCTTCCTTCCCCATTACCCCTCATTTAATACATGAAACTCTTGAATCAGTGTTCTGGGGTGACATAACATCTCACCCCTATCATCCCCCATTACACGGCCCTCCGCAGCGGGTGGCACCCCCCACCCCCCCCCCCCTACTTACATGAAGCGCGTGCAACTTTCTATCATATACGGGTTAGCTGTCCACATCCCCAAACACATATAGATATACTGTTACGTCGAACAAATAAGCATAGTTATATTTATTTTCTCTCCTGGTCAGTGAAATAATGGTCTACCCGACCCGATTTCTTGGGGGGAGGGGGAGGGGGAGGTGGAGGGGGAGGGGGTGATGATGTGGAAGTCAAGTACGAAGAGTAACAAGGGACCAAACAGCAGGGGACTACAAACGTTTTTCTTTTTGTTTTTTAGAGGGTTTGTAAGTATGTTGTCTTTTGATGTTTGCATGAAACACAGAAATAATATTATGTGTCAAAGAAATTTATATTGACCAATGGATTTATGTATTTATATACAAATACAAAAGTCTTGCCCTTTGTGATTATTTGATAACAAACGTTAGAATGTCAACGAGCTAAAAGGCAATTTTTGAAGAAAAGAACGTGAGTAGGTATATTTGAAAAATATGAATGTGCGAGTTACTAGTTAGGGTGCAACACGATCAGAGAGCTTTACTGGCTTTACTGGCTTTACTGTCAAGGTGTTTTCCATGTTAACCTTATTTCCATGCTGAATTTACTTACTTACCCTGTTGATTAGTGTCAAGAGTCTGATTTTGATTCACATCTCTTCAAGGATAATTGTAATTTCGGGGAATTCATGTTGCTGTTGGTAGTGTGTTGATCATTATGAACGATATTTATGAGATTGCATAAATAGTTTCTTGTATGCGAACAATAGATGTAATTTTGTTTTAGTATAATCTGAAATTTCACAACTTATTTGATAGGGCATTTGAATGGAAAAAACGTATTTATTTGTTTTTATCGACTTCCTAACTCATCCCCAACTAGAAATGATTATAACACCTACAAATGAACCCATTTTTGGCAGGTGCTTACAAACCTGAAATAACTCAGTAATCAAAAGGCAAATGTATTTGGTATTGTTTTTCAATCGTTCATATTATTAAAATTTGTTTTATTCGTCAATTCGATATAATAAATTGTCTTTTATATGTCCTTTATATAAAATATCATAACATGAATATCATGTGATCTTCAATTGAAGTATATTCTAAAGGTTCCACTGCCGCCTTGTTCCCCAAACAATGGTCCCGTCTGGTAAGCTAGACCCGGCCATACACTCTGTATTCTTCAATTAACTAGCACTATTGAACACTAGATGCAGGCTTATGTTACACAATAATCGCGGCCATCAGATTTACTACAATTTATTAAGTGTGGGAAAAAATCAAAGTAAATATAATTAGCATAATACCCTAATAGTAAAAAATAGGAAAAGGATGCAAACTTGTAATTTATAGGAATAGAGCGTACTATAAAATGAGTACTTTATTTATTTTAGATTTTGTTGAATTAAATGAGAAACTTCATATAATTTCCAAATGTACCCAACCTTCATGAACAAAATGTGAAAATTTGGTATATTCAATTTAAAAAATAAAATCATGATTTTATAATCCCGTAAAATGTATTTAAAAATTCATCAATTGTCATTACTTTCCATAATCTGTATTAGATTAAATCATACTTGTGTTTTTTTTAAAGAAACCGCTTGATTCACTTACAAATAATTGAGTAATCAACTTGACTCTAACTTGAAGTGAGCACATTAGAACAATGTGAAGCGACCATCTCTAGGGTCTATGTTCTGTGCATGGAACTGTACCGCCCGCATACACATGGGATCTGATCTAAAGTACATTCTCTGTGTAGCTTCCGTTCTCGACAGATACTATTCACACTCCTTCATAATGCACATCCTCTATTTCATTGAGTTGATCAAGGAATTGTCACGCTATTATAATGCTTCGTCAATTGCCACAGCAATATAATAGAAGTAGAATAGACAATATCATTAGTCATTCATTGCGGCTTCTATTGGGTATGATTTTTGAAGACAAACAAAGAAGAAAATGAAATGAATTTACTAGTAGTTCAGAATTTAGCGAAACATGCATTTTAATGAGTAATTTCGAGGATTGCTGTGCTTTTACTTTTAAAACGGAAAAACACATATTTTTTATGAAGTCAACTGCGTTTGCAATAAAGAGTTTCCTTCATAAGAAAATTGAGGAAATGAACATCCGAATGTAGACAATGTACTTGACCATCAATTCGCACACTTCCGTTTTCTTTCTGTTGAGAAAATATTTTATCCCAAAGGATAAAGGAAGTATACTAAAGTGGAGTGTCTCTATACTTGGTATTGGAGGAAGTTGTGAACAACTCTTTTACTTCCTATTCTTATCGATACAAAATCAGGTCTGGTTTGACTCTGCATGCTAACCAAATCTCTCCAAAAGTAGAAGAATGGTTATTATAGAGTTGAAGTCAATTTTCGATGTTATATTTTCTATTCTTTTTTATCACAATATGTAACAACAAAGACTAGCGTTGTAATTTTTATTTTCTACCTAAAGCACTTTATAAAATATTTTCAAGTGCATTACAACAAGCTTTTCTTGATACTGCAATGGACGACTACCAGTCTATACATCCTGGAAGAATTTAAGTGCACTCACTCCTCTTTAGTCATTCGTGCCCCATGACTAGGAGGTTGAAGCAAAGAGTTGTAGGCAAAGAGCCTACTAGAAACTCTTTGGTTGAAGAGCTTTGGCTTCACTATTGAAAGTTAGCTTAGGAGCGCTTTGGCACATGCTGACTATACACAAGCATCTTACACACTCTTTTATTGGATCTAGGTGTACATTTTACCTTGATAAAGAAGCTTGTTTTTATTTAATTCTCATTGTATTGTTCAGTGTATTTTTCGCTGCTTTTTATGTCCTTCGGGCCATCAAAAAAGAGTCGTCTCTTAGAGAATTGAGACGTCCTTTTAAAATAGATCAAAGTGGAAATTTTATGGAAAAAATGTTAGAAATGTTTTCAGATGTAAACGTGAGGTTTTGTTAAAATGTTGAAATTTTCTACACATTCGATGATTTACCTATTCAGGCGCAATCATTTCTTTAAAACGTTTTTTGTTTAATTTAGAATTCAATCTATTCTTGAAAAAGTTAACGACTTTCGTACTTCGTGTTTCATTGCAACAGATTTTTAAAAGGTGTCCATAAAAATCGGTTTAATCTCTTTCCATGGTTCACATCCCAGTCTCTTTTCAGGTAATTTTACGAGTCGGTAAATCTTATTCCTTTAATATAACTTATTTCAAAACTTATTAAAATCCTTGTAATAAACTATTTTATCGACCAATAAAACTAGAAAACTAATCTTTTCGAATACCAGGTTGTGCAGCAATGAAAGGGACCATTGGTGCAAAATCACTTTCAGCATTAGTCACTAAAATTCACACATTTTAAGTTTACATAACATCTCAAACTGGGTTATAATTTTGCTGAAATCGATGAAATATCAAGTTCTATATTATACATTAGATTAGATATAAATGTATTTTATGAAATGTTGATCGATTAATTTGAAAACATGGAACTGAAAGCAGTTCTCGATACTAAAATGTTGTAGTTCTTAATGTCAATTAATCTTTGTTTATCAAGTGTAAAAATCCTCTTAAATCATCTTAACTATATTATATTATTATTATATTTCCATCGTATAACTTATTTTATAGCGAGACTAACCTTATTTGAGCTTCGGCTATTCCGAATGGAAACAGAGTCCCAATCATTGTCATTATTATTTTATGCTCTTAAGAAGGTCAATCTTGAGTGAAATTCGACGAAAATCTTTGTCTGACCTATCACCAATATCTTACCTGACCATACCACTCCCTGTTACATATTTATTTTTAAACGATGTGATTTTACACGCTATTAATGTCTGCCAAAAATGAACTGCGGTATATTCTTTTTGCACAGACATCTTGTCTACATCTTTATACTGTCAGTGGGCTCTCAAAACATTGACGCCTTATTTTCAAAACTTACGCCTAAGATGAGAAGACATATATGATTCTAGGTCATAACTAATCTGTTGATAATGCGTTTGTTTAATTTAGTAGACAAGTTTTGCAGATATATGGTAAGCAAACCGGAAACATTCAAACGACATGATAAAATTAGTGTTCTACACCTAGCAAACCCCTCTGAATCCGACATTCAAATGGAGATGTAACACCTTGCGATTCAACAGTCTATCCGTACCGCAAACATATTCTAGAAAACTTTGTTTAAAAACTTCTCAATGGAAATTTGGAACAAAATATCTCAATTTTTCCGGAAACCATTTAATTTCAAACTATTTATTATACCTAGTATTTTGTATTCTTTTTTGTACTGTTATACATTTAGATAGTGGAGGTGCCATGTTTCTTTTCTACAGATTGTTTGTTTTTGTAACAATTTCCATAAAAGATTTCATCTATTGGTTTCTGAAAACCGAAAAAGTTGACATGGACTGTCATGTCAAAGGTCAAGGAAGGAAAAAAAGGAAGGGGGGGGGGTTCCCAGTGTGTACGATAACCGACTATCCTGATTATGGTTTACTCTGCTTTTCAAATCATCTAAAATCCAAGCCAAATTGCTGTGATAATTTCAATTATAATGTGATAGCTAAAGTTCCTTGGCGATGTCCATCTATTTTAATCATCATCCACTAATTTATGTAGCATGCTGCAATATAGTGCGTCATTAAAGAAATGTCTCGTCGACGCATGTTTTCAGCATTGAGTATAGAATTGATAGAATAGGAAGGAAATGAAGTGATATATCGCTGACCATTTAAACAGCTTTAACTGTCGACATTTTCAAAATCCTTCTCCAAAAGAAGAACGAACGCCGCATGCACGTATGTCTGTCTCTGTCTTGCCAATGATGAGCATAGGCAAAGCGAGGGCTAAACAACAATAACAGTTGTTACTTCTAGATCTCAGACGTGTGCTCGCTTTTATTCCAGAAATCATTTGTTCGAGTTGTAAGCTTTTACATTATCACCGAGCACCAAAATCCACAACACGTTTGTTTCCATTCAATCAGGTTAGCTTACACCATTCATCCTTTTATAAATGAAATTCTTCATTTAATTGCTTGTTACAGTGTACCTTTTTGAAGTAGTAGGTCAAATTTGAAAACTCCAGAAAAAGCAATACTTTTATCATTTGATAAAAGTATTGTTTTTTTTCTACCATGGAATGAAGATGTGACATATTATTTTTCCTATAATTCTCTTTTTGTATCAAGGAAGTAATTTTGTATTCGAATTTTCTTCACAACTTGCTGTAGGTATTTCATTGCGTAATCAAATCAAACATGTAGCAGGATGTGAACAAATTGATTTTCACTCACAAGTTTGATTTTAGTACTGGATCATTTCACGGCTGTGAAATTGATCGCGAGATTGATGAAGGATGGGAGGAGGCGGTCATAGCTTATTAGTATGACCTTCCCAGCATTTGTCTCTTGAATGAGGACTACCTCTATAAAACCCCTCAATATCATTTTGCATTGAAGTCAAGGTCAAACTATGAACCTAGGAGATCGAGGTTTCTTAGCAGAAATGTTTTGATTTAAATAAAATCGAATTAAGAATATTTTAGAATCACATTGTATCCGATTTCGGTCAAACCTGGACATTACGACGTCATGACTACCGTCGTCACCTCATAGTGACGTATTTGAAAAAATGTCAATATTATCTTCTAAATAAAATGACAAAGTGCATTTAGGGGGCTTGTCTAGAGACCTACGGGCACACGTCAAGTGGATTACTAAGATTTCAAACATCTGGTGTTCAGAAATTTGAACCGCTCTAAAAATGCTAAATGACCACCACAAGCCTCGTTCCGTCACAATGACCATCAATGTGTTCAAATTCCATCACACATCCGTATGTCAAGATGGAACATTCGCTCTCCCCAGGTGTATCTCGTCAATTCTTCGCAAACCGAGAGAGCATTCTAATTTCTACTTTGATTGGAGTGACCTAACCACGAAACGCCCTCTACCATCCCTTTGTTTCAACTATAACTGATCTTCGTATTGTTTATTATTAATCGTTTATAACTTCTTAATAATACTCTTGATTGGGTACCATTGAGAGATACCCTCTCAATACCCATACGCAAAAACATAAGTTATTTATTTATTTATTTCCATTTCGTATACACGTCTCTTCCTTTACGAGGCAAACGTATACACCTTGACTTGACATTGTTGTAGTAACCATGGAAAGGCAGCAGCTTGGTTGCAGCTTCTCTACTCAATGCTCAGCTAATTAGGAAGATGAAAAGATCTTTTCGGGTTTGTCTGTTTCGTGTCATGTCCAAGTCAAGACAGCTTGTTTAAATTCGATGTGTACAGTTTAAACATTGCACAATAACGTGGTATAGAAACTCATCGTGAAGTGACGGTGTTAGTCGGCAGTTGATCAATGGCCATGAGTTGGTGCCCTTTTGGCCCCCCTGTGGTCAAAAGAGAGCCATCATAGGCGTGCTGATATATTTTCTACCATGTTCACTTGGTCAAAGTTGTTGACTTACTGTGAGTGAAAAAATAAGAGAGCGAGGTAGAAGAATGGGTATTAGGGAAAGAAACGAAAGATTTAATACTACTATGGGTTGAAACAGTAAGTTTAGAAATGTCAATAAATAGAAGTTTTTTTTTTGAAAGTGGCAAATACCGCCTGACTTGACTTTTGATACTTTTGTAACTGAACCTTCACCTGCTGTTTCTGCCGAACTATTGGCTACTGAGAAGTGGATGACGGCTCCGAAAGCGGCGTGTAGAATGGCACCTCCACCACGCGATGATTCATGGGTCGTGTTGGAGATTTAGTGGAGCAGACAGAGCACATGTGGCACCAGGTGGGATTCGAACCGAGCACAAAGCTCAAGTCAGTTAGACCGTGTTGGAGCGTGGCGGATGTGGTATTTGCCATCTAATGTGACTATGTGTTTCAATCATAGAATTCAGAAATAAAAAATAATTCAGTTTAAAATCTGACGTTTTTTTTACCGAAAACTGACGTTGCGATGAAACAAAAAATAGTCAAAACATTTGAACCCGCTACCTGATCACAACTATAATGGGATCATCACTGAACAATGTCAAGCTCATGAATACCATCTTTGAAATTACTTTTCAATTAGTACTAATTATTTTATACGTACACTCCCATAACCAGGAACATTTCCCGTTTCTGTGCAATTGCACAAGTGTTACTATTTGTTCAAAGTACCATCACCTAAAGCACTATTAAACAAATAAATATACTTGGTAACTAAGAAGAGAAAAACTGATTTTCGCAGTATAAAGTATGCATCATTTCAGTTTGATATCAAAGGATCTTCTTTGTTATTTATTTACCATTTGTTTATTTTACGAGCAAAGATCACTCAGTAGAATATCATAGCCCCTTTGAAACCAATCCTATACAAATATTCCAAACATATTCTCGATTTTTTTCTCACTCTCACTTCTTTTTCTTCTCTTGGATAAGCCGAAATGCCATGGGTTCGTCAGAAAATGTTTGTAAGGGGTGTTCTATATGATTGACAGTTTTGGTCAGTTATGTTTAGTATCACAGCCTTGTGAAATGGTACTGAGGTGACAGGCGGTGAAGAAGGCGCTATGTTAGAGATGGCTGTGGTCGACATGAAAGTGTAAACGAAGAGAGAGAGAGAATGTTGTTGATGATTACCAGGCATCGAGAAGAATTTCGAGCAGATTCAGATGTAGAGTTATAGAAAGATCGTGTCATATAGGTCATATGAAGATCGGATAGCGCTACTGGACATGGTACATCGAAAAATTAAAGTTAAAAAAGTTTTAAAAGTTACAATTTTTTTTTGCACAATTCAACTTCTTGAGTTTTTAGTGGTGTTATTCTTAAGTTCTTCCTATTTATCATATTTCTCACAAATTATGTATTAATAAATATTTTCGCCACACAATTTTTTAAAATTTCTTGAATTTTACTCTTTTTCCCTAAATTGTAAAAATAAACTTTATGTTATTACCAATGATTTTTAAGCTCCGTGAACTGCTGCAAGCTTACAAATTTAAATAAATCATATCTCATTGTTATTGTGAAGTAAGGCTTATCCAGGTAGGTTTATAGTATACTGCTCTCAACCGCCTTGCTCAGCTAAGATAGTTTCACCAAACTTGGCTGCATTTTTCCACGCCTTTACATCTTTCTTATTTCTTAAATTCTTTGCAATAGAAAGAAAAAAGAAAGTAGGAAAGTTGAATGGAGTAAGTATAGAGTATATTTATAGAAAGAAAATGTCGTCAAACGAAGCAAGAAATATCTCAAATGCCTAATTGCTATGTGATAGTTTCTGATGTGGTGCTCAGAAATTACAAACAATTTGAACTTGTAGTATCAATCAAATGACAAATGCATGCAAATGTCGACAAGCTGCAAAACAATAGTTCCGTTATCCAAGAGCAGCAAATGTCGATAACGAAATCGAACCTTTCTCCATAGAAAAGTCGTAACAGTGTAAAACGAGACGTGCCAAGATGTCAGGGGATATAACGTATAGGGACACTTCTCTTATATCCAAAATAACAAGCACCATCGAGGAAAATAAAAATAAATTGATAGCTTCCATGTACTCGATCCTACAAGAAGGGGGGGGGGGGGGGGCTCAATATATATATGCATGGAGGTTGAGAGGGGTAATTTTTATATTGGCTTCTCATATAGCTATTTGTATATTTATAGGCTACTTCGTAAGAGGGATGACTTTTAGATTTTAACACATTTCATCCCCTATCAGGGGTTGAAGAACCTAGCTTGTAGGAGGGTAATTGCGTGATTAAAATGTGTGATCACATGGTAGTATGGTAATTGGTCATGTAGGTCCTTCATAATTGGATGTTAAACTTGATTGATTGATTGAATTGCTAAAGCAGATGTTTTTAAGTCAAGATTATTGGTTTTTCACAAATGACAAATTCATTAGGAAAAATTAAGTGCACATTCTATAATTGACTTCAACGGGGCTTCTGCTGCTGTCTAAAATATTGCATCAGTTGCTTATTAATTATCAGTTTATAATGCAGTCGGAAGTAACTTTATTACATACATTACATGATGCATATTTAATTCAACACATTGATCAAGGCGAAGAGGAATGTAACCGACCGGCATAAAGACCCACGTTGCACTGTTTGGACTTACGGAAATGCATATTATAAAATCAATAATGTAGGTGTTCATTCCTTAGACTTAAATATTACACCGTTGAATGATTAAAAATATCAATATTTAATATCCTTTTTATTTTTCCAGAACGTCTATCACATGTCAAATCAATCTTACCAGAGATCATAATTTAACCGAAGTAAATTTCCTTGGAAGGTGTCGGCAAAAGGTACCTCTAACCAACGCGAGGCCTTTTAGGTCGAACCAAAATGAGAAATTTCCATAAGAATCGTCAGCTAATGGGAATACAGCGGGAGATCTAATATAGCCATCTCTCTCTTCTTCTCATGGACTTGATACATCTATCTCTCTCTTCACCATTGGAGGTGTGCCTTTAGTTGTCAAAAAGCATCTTCACTCGACTCCAAACCGAAGAGAAAGATTCATTCCACTTTGCGCTCTTGCTCGGTGGAGATTGAGACTGCACACATCACAACAGTATAACACACAGGGGTAGTAAACCCTAAATCCAACCCCCATTGGCTCCAGCATCTGAATTACTGGACCTCAGAGGATTCAGTTAGTCACGGGTTGATACTTGGAAAAGCCACCCAGTTCATCAGGGAGCTACAAAATGACAGGATTGAAAAATAAAAAAAAAATGAAAATATCAGTACCTGTAACTTACAACGCATTCAAGTAATTAATAATTGAATCATTGTGAAATTTGATTTTTTTCTGATGACCTCAGATGGGGTAATGATATTAAACACCAACTGGAAAATTGATTCGAACGTATTTTAAATTTGCAGTTGGAATTTAAAAATAATTATTAATTAATCAATACATTTTTTGAAAAGCATTTGCATGAGCTATTTTTACCAGG
The DNA here is from genome assembly GCA_934045905.1 of Leuctra nigra. Classification (NCBI taxonomy): domain Eukaryota; kingdom Metazoa; phylum Arthropoda; class Insecta; order Plecoptera; family Leuctridae; genus Leuctra; species Leuctra nigra. The sequence goes on along the minus strand of OW203763.1, from coordinate 9,267,770 downwards.
AGACTATACCGGTTTGGGGCCCATTGCGACTTCCAATAGATCAATCGAAAAATTTCAGTATACGTTATAGCTCGTCCAATTGCTGGCATTGTTCTAATTACATCAGAGTGGATTAGTGACATTCAATATACTATTCAATAGAGACCAGCTTGCTTATCATATTCGATTATCTTTATATTAGTGCCATTCAACAAGTAAACAAATCGTTGTGTCTGACTCTCAAATAATAACATGGCTTTGATGATGTTGCTTGCGTTTGAACTGCTCATTAGAAAGATACGTCTCACGCGTGAACGGAAGGCGGAAGCATGAGATTACACATGTTCCTAAAAGATATATCTTTTAGGAACATGTGTAATCTAATTTATAAATGGTTTAAAAATAAAATTAAAACTGCTTTACTAAAATATTTCGTTGATTCTAACAAAAGGCATTTATTTTGGACAACCTTTCGGTTATCTTTTCAAAAGTCAAAGAAATGAGTGAAAATGTGATTATATGTTTTTGTGCTTTGTCAACAAAAGCCGCTTTGCCCTATGGGACGTACCGCTCCTGTCAACAGACCAGCAGTAACAAACAACCTGAATCAGGACCCAGCACCTAGACCGGAGTCCTGGACCAGTCTTGTCGGTACAACAACAACTCACTCAGATCTTTAGTCGAGACATTGCCGAGTTGGAGATAACCTATTTCTATTCTTCACTAATCTATTGTTAAGAAGTCAATTCTGTCAAACCTTATGGGATGTCACAATTTTCTAGACTTGATTCTTTTTTTTTCACGAACCGAAAAGGAGGTTTTTCTACTTTTACAAAAGTTCAATTTAGTTCTGCATGAAATTTTGTGCAGGTGTACTAACAGAGAGCTCTTCATTCCGCAGAAAGAGACGAAGAAATATGTTTGAAAGAAATTATGAACGTCTTCATATTTATTTCTAGAGTCATTATTTGCGTTTCATTTTCTTGCATTTTCACTTTACGGCATCAATCAATCAAACCATTGGAAAATGAAAACAAAGAAATAGGTCTAGTTTCATAAGTGTAAGTAAAACTGAGAAGAAAAATGAGTTTCGTATTTTGTCTGCTTCATCAACTGATAACAGAAGTATAGAATGCAAAAATATGTTTAATTTGTAATGACAAAGTATTTCATTGGCCATAAATATCCAAAATGTGGAACGGTTTTTATTGTTAAGATTGGTAAAATTAATTTGAATAGTAACTATCATACTTGATAAACTGCAGTGATGAATTGAACATTTTGAATGGAGATTTGGCAACTTTCGCTGTAAAGAAAGTTAATACTTTGTTGTACCAATCATGACATGCTCATCATCAACTTTAATGATTAATCTATTTATTGGGATGATCAGAACCATTTATTCGGTAAGAGTAATAGACAACATTTTAAACCCCGAGCGCCATCTACAACTATCAACATTGCATTCTGGGTTTAGGATGTGAAGAGTTTGACAGCTGCCTGGTTGACAGTGCTAAGATGCATAAAGGAAGAATGTTTTTCGGTGTTTATTATGTTATATCATCTCTGTATTTAAATGTAACTAATTTTAGTGGTATTCAACATAATTATGAATAATATTAAGAATAGCAGATCGTACGGAACAATGTGTTGTGTTCCATTGTGCAAAAATAACACTAAATTTAGCCGTGAAGTGTTGTTTCAATACTTTCAAGGGACGTTGATTTGAAGAAAGAATGGATAAGACGCAATAAATTATGTTTTTGTTGAAAATTTTTAGTGTAAGATGTAAATCCAATATTGTAGATATTATTAGCCTGGGCTTGAAATCATATTTATCGCTTTCAGGGGTATTCAAGTTATTTTTCCTCTTAAGAGGGCTTGGTAGTGAGCGTGGCCTTTACGAGTTTTTTAATCGATTTTTATCAATATCTTTTTCCAGTGTAATTGTTAACAAAATAGGGCTATGGACGTGAATTCAGAACAGTTCAATGAAAATAATTTCATAGTTTGGAATAAGCTATTAGTTTTATTGTGTCCAACAGGTGTTTAGAACCCGAAAATTACTAAATTTTCGGGTTCTAAACACCTGTAGGACAAAGTAAATCAAATAAACCATTACAAGCTATGGAATTATTTTCATTGAACTGTTCTGAATTCACGTCCATAGCCCTATTTTGTTAACAATTACACTGGAAAAAGATATTGATAAAAATCGATTAAAAAACTCTTCAAGGTCAAACTCACTACCAAGCCGTCTTAACAAACAGGACATTTGTAGGTAGCCGAAAATCTTATTTTTGTCAGAAATTCTGACAAAATGTGACAAAGTATGTTCCTGTATACATAACTAATTAACAAATCAATCTGACCTATTGGTTATTCATTTCGGTTTATTCATTTATTCATTTTGTTAGGGGAAAAACAGGGCAATTTTTCTTCATATTTCTTATAACCAGATTTGTTAAAATGTGCACCACATATTCTGTGGTTCTTAATAGGGGACCATTTACTACATTTTCCCTGAGATCCAATTCGCCTCACACGCCTCATTCTTTCTTCAAATCAACGTCCCTTGAAAGTAGTGAAACGACACTTCACGGCTAAATTTAGTGTTATTTTTGCTCAATGGAACACAACACACTGTTCCGTACGATCTGCTATTCTTAGTATTATTCATAAAATAATGTTGAATACCAATAAAATTAGTTACATTTAAATACAGAGATGATATAACATAACAAACACCGAAAAACATTCTTCCTTTATGCATCTCAGCACTGTCAACCAGGCAGCTGTCAAACTCTTCACATCCTAAGCCCAACATGCATCACGGCACGTCGCGCATGCGCAGTGAATTTTGAATGTTGTCTATTATCATGACGTATCTACTGAATAGTCTACGAAGATATAACAACAAAACATTACATTACATCATCATTTAAATTAACTTCTTCACATACAAGATGTTCGGACAGCCATTTACAGTGATATTTTGATGATAATAATAATGACTATGTAAAGGTGAATCAATTTACTACCATATATACCATGGCAGTTAATCATTGTAACAATATTTTATATCGTAGATGTAAGTTTGACAGTGACAAAACGTACCTCATTTATAGTGATTGTCCCGATTCAGGCGTTCATGACGAGGCAATAGGCAGCCACAATCGAAGAATCGTTTTCTCATTGACCAGAACCATGTTATTGTATGACAATACAAGGAATAAAACAAGCAGCCACTGCATGGAGGTGGTAGGAGAGAGGTTTTAAGCCTTTCATTTGAAAATGTATACTCCTTTTGATTTGAGACTCAGTTTTGAGTCATGTTTATGCACTTCGACATTTTGATCATTTAATAATCTATGTTGAAATGAAAGGAGGACTGATGTGGCTTAAAAGACCGAAATTCGTCCCCTATTAGTTGGGAACTATGCCAGCAAATCCTTGCGACTGAGGAAGAGGTATTGCTTCCAAAATACTCAAGGTATTTCATTAATATCAGTGCGAGGAAGAAAATAACAACGTAAAACTAGAATGCAAAGGCACAAGATGAGACGAAGCAAAAGCGTCGTATCATCTTGCTTGGAATCACGCTAATCAACAAGCGGGCTTGCTGCCTTCTGGACTCGAACCCGGGACTCGCGAATACTCCGTAATGCTTTATACACTCGAACAAAATATCTCGAGCTGGCTCAGGGTAAAGCGCTGGAATTGCACTCGGGAGGTCCAGAGTTCGACTCCCGTGGATGTCCTTCCTGAATCCTGACTGAGATTTTTCGTGATTTCCCTCAGTCGAAAGGCAATACCGGGAAAGTTTATACTAATAGGCCACGTCCACCACCTTTCCCTCTATTTTCATCATTCTTTGTAGAACAGTGCGACGTTAAACACTAGTACCTAAAATAAAATCAAATCTAACTAAATAGTCTCTAGATCACAGATTGCTTTTGGCGACGATGTATAGATGACCACAGAGATAACGTCTCCGCATCAAGTCTGAAGATGGTATTTCTACAGGAAGACTTCCCTCGAGGACATCCGTCCGGCTAAACGCTTTTAATCAAGTACAACAAAATCGAAAGGATTTCTTTCTCTTGAAACAAACAATAAAGCTGGTATCCTCTCGGCCATACAGGCATCCTGAAAACACTTTCCGTGGGGAAAACCGTACCCAAAAATATATTCCAACCAACATTTATCAATTTTTGACAAAATACAATTCAATCACTTCTTTTTATTTTCAATTGAAAATAAAAGTAACCAGGGTTTTTATTTTCGTTATAAAACAATGCATGTGTTTAATGCATTTCAATTGAATGAACTTCTTATTGTGTGTTGTTATGTGTGCAATTACCATAAAGTCCGTCCCATCAAGGCGTTACTATGTAGGCCACCAACGTTAGTCCGCTGTAGAAATGGTTGCCTATAGCTGACGGCGCAACTGCAGGGGCAATTCTCAAGTCACTCCGATGGCCAAACATGTCTACGTATGTTGAACAAACTCGACTACCTTTACTTGTTGTATTGTGTGATTTTCTAAAGCCTTACCCCACCACAGGATACCTCGACCATTTCATGATAAAAATGTACACCCAGTGTGTTATAAAAAGTTATTATTTCTTTGAATAAAAAATAATTTGATTTGAGAAAATTATAAATAAGATAAACCCCAATATCAAATTTTGTAAAAGTATTTTTTTTCGTATCTGTTTCATATATTCCTTATTTATTTATATATAAATTGGCAGTGTGGGTTCTATAATTTGGGAAGTACGTATTCTTGTTTAGGGCGGAGTTAGGTCGGTAGCTTTTTAGGGGGGGTCCCGAGCGAACGGTTGGTTGGTTTTACAAAATGTAGGAGGGTCTAGCTAGGCGTGTTCAGAGGGAAACGCTGACACTATGATAGGTTTATAAAAGCGAGTGAGGAACTAGGCTTGAAAGACGGCTCTTCGGCCACTCTTGGTTCTCAGTCTCGTCAGATGTTCGTTGACCGTCGTGTGCAGAGCATGTGCTTCTCTCGCGCTCCGAGCTTTCGTGGACTTTTCTCGAGTGTTTTCAAATAATAGTTGCATAGTTAGAACAAAGACGACAATACTTATTTATATTCATTTTTTAGTATTTTATATATTATTTTACGGAGTTTTATCCTATCATTTTGTGATTCGTCGGTACTTATATCTTGTGGACAAGGTGTTTTTTTAAGTGAAAGTAATCAAACAGTCGTGGACAATTGATTGCCACCGTGCACATTGACAATATGGTGAATTTCGAAACACCTAGAATTCAAACTTCTCATCATTCAGTCATGGCTCGTACTCCGCTCAAGTCATCGTTCAGCATCAACTCCATCTTGCCCGAGACGGCGACGAACCCGAGCACTCCGGAGCCCGATCTGACTCCGTGTTCCAGCACCCCGGAGCCGGGGTACGACTCCGACTCCGACTTGGACGTCACGGGGTGCACGCCGCCTCCACTCGACTGTTCCAACCGTTCCGACGCCGTCTCTCCCGACAAGAGCTCGCCCAAGACGGAGGAGGCGAAGAAGAACGAGAAACCACCCTACAGCTACAACGCCCTCATCATGATGGCCATACGCCAGAGTCCGGAGAAACGTCTTACGCTGAACGGGATCTACGAATTCATCATGAAGAACTTTCCGTATTATCGTGACAACAAACAAGGTTGGCAGAACTCAATCCGTCACAATCTCTCACTGAACAAATGTTTCGTGAAAGTCCCCCGCCATTACGACGACCCCGGCAAAGGCAACTACTGGATGCTGGACCCGAGCTCGGAAGACGTCTTTATCGGTGGCACGACGGGGAAACTCCGGCGACGATCGACGGCTGCCAGTCGGTCTCGACTTGCCGCCTTCAAGCGCACCGTAGTCCTCGGAGCCGCGGGACTTTATCCGTCCGGCATGCCAGGAGGTTATCCCACGAACACCAGCCCGTGGGCGATGTCCCCCCTCGGACAGATCTACTGCAACCCGTCGGCGTTGTACCGATACCCGTCAACATATCCCTACGCCGGACTCCTCCAACCCGCCGGCTTGCCAAAACCAATGCCACTGACTCACGGGTTTTCCGTCGACAGACTCCTCGGCAATGACTCCCCTTACAACAACCTCCGTACCTTCAACCCGTACTCGACGACGCCGATAGGGGGCGGGGGTGCGACGCCGTACGACTTCTACACGACGCTGCGTAGCTTGGCGGGAATGCCGGCGTCGACGGCGACTCTGTTGCACCATCACCATCAACAGCAGCAGCAGCAACAACAGCAGCAGCAACAGCAGCAACAGATGACGACGGCGACGACGGCGTCCTCTAGCTGCAGCAGCTCGCCGGAGCCACGGAGCAGTCACACGTCGGGTCAGATCTTCAAACCGATCACGGTTCTTGCGTCTCGACCGAGCTAAGATGAACAGTAATAAACAATCGTTCAGTTCGGTAAGAAGTTTCTGTTCATTCTTTCAAACAATATTTATTATTTTATTTATTTCATGTGATTTTCGTTTAACCGTGAGTTTAGTTTATCGCGGAAGTGCCCATGAATGGCAGCTTGATTCAACCAAATGAAAGTTCATTACGATGTTTTAACTAAGAGATCTCGGCGTTCGCGCAAACAGCATCGTTTTTTTCTAGTTTAATTATCTTCTTTCTATAATAATATTATTCTTCTTGACTGCTTTGAATGGATAGTTTCCTGTTCATGATTTTGTCAGTCGTGTTTCCAACATGCAAGCGTTTGAAACAACCAAGTGATATTTTAAAGGAAATTAACATTCTATTTGAAACAATTGTCTATATTTGTAAATTGTATAAATCTCTCTTAGTCAAAAATATAAATGAATAGTTTTATGCGAACTGTTATAGCGATGTTATAACTAGATAATAATCAGTCGATATAACACCGAATTATTGTAAGAAATTGTTATGTTATTGTTTAGTCTATATTAGGCAACTTTACTGAATATTAGCTGAATTTGTACTCACAAAAGTCCAAATAACGTCCGAAAAACTTGAACTGAACTACATGTGCACTTAATTGAGCCTATCAAATTCTTAGGCTGGAACTTAAACTTAAAAAATATTAAGAAATAATCACACACTTAACCTGTTGGCCTGATTAAAATATATTAGCTTAAAACTGTAGTTAGGTAATGTGCATCACATATTTAATCATCACCGAACAAAAATACTTAGTAATATTTAGTTACAATTTTTAATTACATTCAACTGACTCTTATTTCAAATCTCGTTGTCTTGATCAACATGTATTTATTGTGAACATTTTAGCTACGAACTTGTATAAATTATTATCTTGTCTAAACATATCTTGTATAAATATAAATATACAACAATTGTCATTATCATAACGAAATTATAATTACATTATTGAAATTATCCACAACACTATCAGATAATTTCCAACTTCCGTTTTCCATAGATCCAACGTCAAGCATTCATGATAAACAATTTGCTGTGTACCTATGACTCTGATTTACATTCAAAATATTCAACAACTATTTGTTGTAGATGTGTCATTCAGTTATATTATTCATTCAGAGCGAAGGTTTTTAAAACGAAACAATTCTGAGAAAAAACTCATTCGCTACTGAAATGTTTAGTTTGTGTGTGATGTGTCAATATTCCAGATGCATTCTCAGCTGTGATAACTCATGAAGTTGCATATTTTAGGAATTAAGCAAAGAGCTATTAATTAATACTGAATTGGGTTGAAACTACCTACCTATAATGAACAAAACACTTGCAACGTTATGTCTAGTTTTCGAGACGCAAAAGTAAATAAAATGGACAATGGCAAGGTGGATATTAATGTTATGATATTAAAACCAGATTAATTTTTTTCTTCCTTTCTGCCCTGATCATTGTTTTGAAAACAGGGACATCAGATAGATAGAATTTGGCATCACTGAGAGGAATGTTATAAATACCTTCATTTTAATTTTTAATATGATGAAATAAATCATTTTAACTCTCGATCACATATCAAATCAAATACGCAAGAAAACTGTGAAACGACTGTACAATTATTGTCGTGAGTGCAGAAATTGAAGATTATAGGTACCTACCTTTTTAAAATTGTGGAAAACGTTTTCAGTAAAAGCAATTTAGCAAATATTATTTTCTCAATACGATACGAGTTTTAGTGAACAAATATAAATAAAGCATACAGCTCAGTGAGTGTACCGACTTGAATCTCAACCAAATGAAGTTATTCTAAAAAGTCAATGTTCCATAGAGTGATTACACAGATATCACATTTTATACTAAACAGTGAATTTTTTTTACACAAATCGGAGACTGCGACAACCAACAAATCGACAAGGTGAGTTTATTTGACATTCTACGCATGACGAGACGAGACCAAATGTATTGCTCGCATAAGTATTTTATAAACAATGAATCATTCATTCCCAGTTGCTCCCTTATAGTTAGTGATTTCTTAATCATTTCTACGTCATTAAGTTAGCTCTCCATTCCATCATAGTTGGCCATCATTTTCAATTCATTTAGCTATTTACCAACCGTCTTACGGTCTTGTTATAATCGGTCTCTTCATGAGAGAACAAGTGACAATATTTATTACCGTGTGGGCTCCAATGGTGCAAGCAATTATAGGATGAAGCGTGGGGCCGTACACAACTAGCATTGTACGCTTGAAAAGTATTACACATGAATTGAATTCATTGCCTCTGGTAAAAATGCCTCCTAATTAATTTCACTATACCTAATTGAAACACGTGTGATTTTAGTGTTAATTTATAACCAATAATCTGCGAGTTTGTTTGTCTTACAGCTGTGTTGGGTCAAGATAAAACATTTCTGGCAAATAAGTATGACAAAATTTTGAACGTTTTTGTCTCCTGTCTCTTTCAGTCCTACATTTCAAAATATAAATATTAGATTTACCTATCATCTGAAGATAATTTATTGATATCACCCGAATTTGATGCATATTTGATTAAAAAAATGCAACTCTTGACATATTTATCGCTCCCCATTCTAAAAACTCCAATCGGTTCTATGTAATTTATATCAAAGGTTAAGAATGTTGATCAACATTTCAATTGATTTGAATTCAGTTTCAATTGCTTCGGGACAGTTGAACAAATTGAATGATTTGATTTGGCGTATAGATCGTACTCATATGACATTTACAATGTTATCTCAAGCCATGATGCTTGGGTCATTGCATTTGCTTGCCATGTGCAATATTTGCTGTTCATCTTATCTTCTGAATAAGTCGTTATAGGTGTTTCATTCAAAGGTGATCCTGATATTGGGTATGCTTATATCTTGCCCAAAAAGGAATGATTAACTAAGTATTTTGTTAACTTCCGCTTTTTGTACTTGCGATTTAGACAAATTCTTAATTGTAAGCCAGATAATCCAAAGATTTTTTTCACTGATTCTTTCGATTCAAAAACTAAACTAAAAAAAGTAGCGTTAAACCTGATGTTCGTTGACGGGTTGTTTTAATAAGGTGAAAAGAAGTCAATTTAATCGGTGGCATGTACTAAAAATTATTGCTCAACCGCTTAAGTGAAAATAAAAGAGCTTAACTTTTTATTGACAAATAATTGATTGGTCAAATACGTGATCAAGTTTTATAATCACGTCAATCATTCCGTTCCGTCTTCTTGCAGGGCTCTCTAGAGAATAAACAAAAAAATCATCATTCAAATGATTGCCATAAAATCAAGGGTAAATAATTGCATTCCCCGTTTGTGATACGATGCATTGAATAATTGTGTTAGATCGATTTTGAAAACTGAAACATGACGCAAGGAATTCTATGCTCGAAATGTTTTTTTTTTCAGAAAACGCCGTTAATTGTAGATAGGTGTACGCTTTTCATGGATTTCGTCTATCTTCATGTGTGGTCGAAACTTAATAAATAATTTTGTCATGGTTATAAAAACAGGAGGTGTAAGATAAAATATTTGGTGCAAAACAGAATACTTTAAATTCTAATCTTGATTTTGCTGTAAAAAACGCAAACTTTTATTGTATATCTTGAACAGACTAATTGCTATTACTACCTAATTAGATATGGAACGAGTTTCAAAAATGCAACATTATTTCGCATGAGTCTACGACCACCAATAATGTCAATTGTGTCAAATATTAAACCGATGAGCGATGACAAATAGAAGCGGATATTATGTTCAATTACTATGATAATGTTTTAAAGCAATGTGTGAACACGTCACTGATTTCCTGCTCAACATCCATGAGTCAAAGATGTGCAAGATGAAAATCGTTTGACTATTCCGTCC